>NESQ01000180.1:0-174921 GCA_003070745.1 Tuber borchii | reverse complement strand
TTTCGTGAACAGGGTCTACTACGACCATGATTTGTGTATAACTGCCGAATTGGTAGTTGAGTAATAAAATCTACCGAAGTCGAAGCCAAGCTGCAAAGGGTACTTGTAAGGGTTGAAGTAAACCAAATCGTGCATGTCTTGGAGACTTGGCTTGTTGGCAAGTGGTGCAGGATCGTACGTAGTCATTAATCCAGTCGGTGAGCCCTTCCAGTAGAAGTCTCGCGTAATATATTTCGAGTGTCTTATCTTGTCCAAAGTGTCCTGCTACTTGCGAGTCGTGACATCCTTTGGCGATAAGTGTTTGCAGGTCTTCGTTTGCTGGAATATTATAGTCGGTTCTGGTTTTGTAAAGTAGATCATCGCGATAGAGTCTATTGTTTCGGCAATTCCTTTCCTTCTCTTATTATAGTTTCCAATTCATCTTTTCTCCGCAGCCAATCTTGATCCTCTTTTGCCACCTGTCAAACTTTTTCCAAAAAAGTCAGTTTCGAACTTCTTAAGGTTTGCCTTTGCGATAATAGCATTAGACAATAGAATTTGTCCTTTTCGAAGTATCGGTGGTGGTTGATATCGGAGGTATCATAGGATTCGTGTGTGCCACTCGAATGGAGAAAGCATATCGTTGGTTGAGTTTCTTTCAACTCCAATCCTCGTCCTGAGCTGCCAAATCCTTGTCCAGCTCTTTCTGTCTCATCCATCTCATCTACTTCCATCCAATCTTGATCATCTATTCTTTCCACTACGAGTTGTGCAATGCGATCTCCTTTCTGAACTTCAAAATCTGAAGAGCCATGATTTACGAGAAGGACTTTGATTTCACCTCTATAGTCTGCATCGATAACTCCAGCATCTACCGTTATAGCTTTGGTTGCCAAGCCACTTCATGGTGCAATACGACCGTAAGTACCACTTGGAATTGCAATAGCTAATCCGGTTTTAACAAGATGCCGATTTTTAGCTGGGATCGTTAAGGTTTCGATACTATAGAGGTCATGTCCTGCTGCAAGTTTGGAACCTCGAGTTGGGATTCTTGCAAGTTCTGAAAGTCTTTGAACTCGTATCTGGTTTTCTGTCTCTGACTGAGGGATTTCCTGATATAACGGTGAAGAGGTTTCCCCCCAAACAATCGCAATTTGAAATTTTCCGAAGTGTTTAGGTTGTAGAATTTGCTGTTCGCGATGCGTAGCTCCCTCTTCAGGGCGGTACTCTGGCCGCCTGCTTAAAGCATCAGGTTTTCCTCCTTTTGAGCCTGGTCGATAGATGATAACAAAGTTGAAGTCACATAATTTCTGTGCCCAACGAATTTGACGTGCCGTCCAAGCTTTTGTGGTCAGAAAGTATTGAAGATTTTGATGATCGGTATAGACTGTAATTGGCTTTTCCGTTCCTTGGAGGTAATGTTTCCATTCCATAAAGGCAACGAGAATGGCCAATAATTCCTTGTCGTGGATGTCATAGTTCATTTCTGCTGAGTTGAGTTTTCGGGAGTGGAATGCGACAGGATGTAATCGTTTCCCTTGAAACTGTGAGAGGATGCAGCCGAGGGCGTAATTGCTTGCATCAGTCTCAACTACCGTATCGCGTTTGGGTGAAAGTGACATAGGATCGGGGCCGTGATGAAGCATCGCTTCAGGTACTCGAAGGCCTCGTGCTGGTCTTTTCCCCATATAAAACTTCCTTTTTCTCCTTTTAGCAGGTTGGTAATCGGGGTGCAAATCTTCGAGAAGTTTTTAATAAATCGTCGATAGAAATTTGCGAAACCGATAAAGATCTGGACCTCTTTCACCGATGTCGGGGGTTTCCAAGCCTTAATTGTCTCTACCTTCTTCTCATTCATCGTAACTCCTTCCGTCGTTGCAACATATCCAAGAAAATCAACTTTTTTAATATGAAATGTACTTTTCTCCAATGATACTGCCATCTGGTATTCCCGCAACCGTTGTAAGACTTTTCGAACGAGAGAGATATGTTCCGTAAGCGATTTCGAATAAATTAGGATATCGTCAATATAAACGACAACTCCCTGGTCGAGAAATTCGCGGAGGATTTCGTTCATCATAGTTTGAAAAGTTGCTGGTGCATTGACAAGACCAAAAGGCATGACCTTATATTCGTATAGGCCATAACGAGTTCGAAAAGCTGTTTTCCATTCATCGCCTTCGCGGATTCTAATCAGGTGGAATCCATCCTTCAGATCAAGTTTCGAGAAGATACTTGCGTCTCGAACCTGATTCCTTAGTTCCGTCATCAAAGGGATTGGATATTTGTTGTGGATGGTAACCTTGTTAAGTCCTCGGTAGTCTACTACCAACCGAAGTCGACCGTCAGGTTTCGGTACGAAGAGAATAGGTGCTCCCGCTGGAGACTTGCTTGCGGTAATCTTTCCTTGTTTCGTCATATCGGCGATATAGGAACGAAGGGCTTGAAGCTGTTTCTCGGACAAGGGGTATATAGGGCCCCATGGTGGTTGCGTATCTGGTTTGAGATCGATCGCATGGTCAAAGGTACGACGAGGAGCTAGCTTCTCTGCTGTCGAGGGACGGAACAAGTCGAGGTAGTCGTGGTAGCATTCTGGTAGACGATCAATAATAGTAACTTTCTCGTCATCTTCTCTCTCAATTCTTCCTATAACTACCGCGTTAGGATCACTAAGGACGTCTTCGTCCCACTTAACTGAAATTCCTTCGTCTTCTGGCAATAAATGTGATTGACAGCAATCCGCGTTAAATGACCAGGTGTCCCGGTCTCCGATATTGCTGATTGGATGTTCCTGATGCCACCATCCAAATGGTATAATCATACCATATTTTCCTGCTGGGGCTATTTCGCAGGAAACGAGGGAGAGGTGATGGTTTTTTCCTATTTCTAGGTAAAGGGGATGTGTAACCTGCTAGGTATCGCGAGATTCCCAGAGGGAGATCCCGATACTGAAGGACAGGAGGGGAAGCGTCGAGTGGAATCTCTGTAAGAGATATAAGAAAGATGAGGGACTAATAGAGTGACCGTTCAACTTGTAGTATATTAAAAGAGCGTTCCTGTGAGGCTTGAGAGTTCGAATCCTTAGGGGTCTCGAGCTCTTTAAATACAAATAACGTATAACCAAATATCATATCCAAAGAGCAAATATCAAAATGCAAAGCTACATGAGTAGCGAAACTCTAAGTCCTAAACAAGGTCATAGAAGCGACAGGATATAACTAACAAAACAAGTAATGAATAAACAAACAAGGATCGCTACTGATGTACTAATCCAGTAATACATAGTAGGAAAGCAAGGTATCCTAATTGGGTACAAAGCAAATGTACAATAAGCGAGTAAGGAAGTACACCCAATAGAAACTATAATATTAAGGAAGGTACAAGGAGGAATACCGTTACTAGGGAATCCTAAATAGGCAATATCCAACGTCAGTATAGTAAGTAGCAGAGATAATAGTAGATTCCATTACATTCCCCCTAACAGAATAATAAAACAAAAGAAAGGTACATGATTCCGTTAGGCTTCCATCTCAGTTTCTTCAAGGAGGGGAGAGAGTCAACAGGTTTCAGTCTCGGAGTAGTCAGAGTCCTGGATTAGGGCCCAAATCCATCAGGGTCAAGCTCTGGTAATAGAGGAAGATATTCGGGTTCCTGGACTGTCCAAGCTGAACAACATTCTTATGGGTCCAAGGGAGGTGGAAGGGGATGGTTTCGTTGATAGGTATCAAACAAGTAGGTTCTGACAGGCGGTACTGGCTCCTTCAAGGACGTCAAGGGGTTCCCATGTTGTATCGATTTCGTCATAGCCTTTCCAGTGGATTAGGAATTGGCGTTTCCTTCGATAGATTCGATCCTTCATAACCTTTTCAACTTCCCATTCTTGTTGTCCAGATGCATCGATAGTAACTGGTTCCTTAGAGGCGGGGTCTGGGAGGCCTGGAAGGCTTTAAGGTTTGGTCTGAGGTAGATTCGAAGATGGCTGCGATGAATCCATGGGTGGATTCCTTGCATGATGGGAGGGAGGTTGAGTTTGTGTTATCATGTTTGTCAGGGCCTTCGAGGACTGAGAAAGGTCCAAGCCATGGTCCAACAAGCTTGTGGTTTCCGTCCTATCTTGTGTACATAGGGTTCGGATCTGAGGGTGACTTCAGTCTTTCCAGGGGTAATTGGGGGTCCTTCTTTGCGTCTCTTTTGGCTAGTGGTAGTCTGGCGAGCTCTGGCCTTTTGGAGGGCGGTTCTTGCAAGCTGCTGGTTCTTCATAATCTGAGATGCAATATCATCAGCAGAAGGAACGGCAGTAGGCATGACTTTAACCTAGGGAGGAGGTTTATGATGCGTCCCAAAGGTAATCTCAAAGGGTGAGAGATCAGTGCTGGCACTAGGAGCAGCATTGATGGCGGTTTGGACATGGGGAAGGTGGCGAGTCCATTTGGTGCCTTTAGGGTTCAACGAAATTTCGAAGGCATTGGCGGATGGTTCTGATTCTCCGTTCAGTTTGGCCATTTGTCTGGTGATGGTAAGGGTAGCCATGTTGAGATCAATCTTGATGTTGGCCATAAACTGCATCCAGAAACGAGAGGTGAACTTGGGGTCTCTATCAGAGACGATAGAGTAGGGAAACCATGGGTAGAGAAGATTCGTTCAATAAGGAGGTTTGCAGTTTCGACTGCAGTGATGTTTTGGATACTGGGATGAGGTAGGTAAATCCAGAGAAACGATCCAACAAACTAAGATTAGATCCTTTTTGTTGTCGCTGGGGAAGGTCCTGCAAAGTCAATTGCAATCGAAGAGAATGGTTCTCTAGGGACAGGGAGAGGGGTGACAACTCCGTCAGGGAGGGTTGTAGGTTGTTTGTTCATCTGGCAAAGGTGGCATCTGCGAATATAGTCTTTGAAATCGTTCCTCATAGTCATCCAGTAGAAGTGTCTGGAGGCGTATTTGAAACATTTCTGGGCTCCCATGTGTGCCATTTGTTCATGGGTGATTCTGATGATTTCGCTCCTAATGTTCTGTCCTTCATAAGCGGCTTCATAGGGGACATATGGACAGTCTCGACTGTCATCCTCCCCTCTTTTAAAGAAGCTCATCGTAGAGAATCCAACTTGGATGGTTGGTATTCTTGCTGACATATTAAAAGAGGATCGGTAGCGGTAGCCTTTCGAAGGCTGTAATACCACTTGCCTTTAAGGTGCTGGGTGAGCTGGAAGGCGCGAACATCAAGGGCCTGGATGGTTCATCAGGGAAAGGGTCATTGTAGTCAACAGGGGCGTCAGGATTGGGAGGTCATCATCCTGTGCTGCATGATTCGAGGAGGGTCCATCATGGGTAGCGATTATAGTCTGGTATACTGGATGTCCTCTGTCATTCGTGAGAGTGGGAGGGAGAGCCCATTTGTCTTCTGCTCTGCGCTTAGGGTGGTGAGGGGTGATGAAACAGGAGGTAGAGTAGAGGGGGCTAGGAGAAGGGATGTGACGGGGTCCTGAGGGATAGTAGTGGCGATCCTTTCCATCCATGTGTGCTTCGCATTCGTCCCATACACAGGCTGTCCAGTGCATAGATCGATGTCTGGTAGACGTAAGAAATCGTTCCAACTCATCTCTGGGAGGAGTGGAAGTGGAGGGGGGTGGGCTGGCAGAGTATCCTGACTGGCGAGGGCAATTGATTCCAATTTGGTAATGGAGTCATGAATTCTTCCAAAGCAGTTTGTGATAGCGTTGAGGCGTAGAGATCGTTCCATATGGTTCGAAGGGCTGTGAATCCTCTGTGCAAGTCCTGCAAGCTGTGCCTGAGCTGCTTGGATGAGTATCGTAGTTTCGGAGGGGTCATGGGGCTGGCCTTCGGTGCTGGCTTTGTTACTTTGCATCGCCTCGATTCCTTGTTGCAGGGTGGATTCCATCTGATCCAGTCCTTGTTCAAAAGGACCTGGGTGGTGATCGATTTTTTCTGCCTCTGTCGAGTCTGGGATTGGGGCATCTTCAGTGTTCCACATTGAGATGTGTTGAGGTATAGCGAAAGGGTTGAGTGGTGTAGGAGAGATAAAAGATGGTTCGCTTTCAGGATCGAGGGTGTGTGCGAGATTGAGGTAGTGCTTGGTACTACTAGTCATGGCGGAATAGGCTTCTTTTATGACTTTTTCTCAGTGGGGTCCACAAGGATCATTTCAGGACTTGCATGTCGTCCTCATATATCCTGGAGAGGGCATCTGCAAGACATTGTCTTTTCCTGGCCTGTGGATAATATCGAAGTCATAAGATTGGAGGAACATTCTCCATCTTGTCTGGCGGTAAGGGAGGTTTGTCTGAGCTAGGAAGTATGATAGCGCTTTGTTGTCCGTTACCACTGTGAATCTGGTACCAAAGAGCATGGGGTGGAATGATTGCACAGCATCGACAATTGCAAGGAGTTCTAAGCTCATGCACAGGATAGTGCAGCTGACTAGTTGCGAATTTTCGACTATGGAATGCTGCAGGGTGTGCCTTTTCGGGTGTAGGTCCTTGGCCAATCCATGCACCTGCTCCAACTTTAGAAGCATCGGTGAAGAGGTAGATTGGGTGGTGTGACTTATAGTCAATAGGACGAAGGGTGGTGATGTTTTTGGCTAAGTGTTTAATCTGTTGAAACGCCTCTTCATGCAGGGGTCTCCATTCGAAATCTTTTTGGGCAATTAGATCCGAGAGAGGGGCGCTAGCGGTAGCGAGGTGTGGTAGGAATTGAGCATGGTATATGACCACACCAATAAAGGTTTGCAATTCATTTTTGATTTGGGGGTGTGCCAGTCTTGGATTCCTCGTATTTTTTCAGGATCTGCATGGATTCCTTGATCATCAATAACATGTCCTAAAAGGGGTAGTTTATCAGCGAAAAATTGCACTTGGATGGGGAAGCTCTGATGTTATGGTCCTGTAGTCTCTTACAAACCTGGCGGATATCACGGATATGAGCTTCAGGAGTGTCTGAAAAAATTGTGATATCGTCTTGGTATGCCCAAACTGTTTTTCCAATTAGTCCATCAAGGACATATTCGATAACTCGCATAGCTGTAGATGGTGCATTGCAGTCTCCTTGCAGCATTACTTTACATGCAAAGGTTCCGAAGGGTGTCTTGATTGTGTTGAGGGTTTCATCTTTAGGGGCTACTCGAATTTGGAAATACCAGTTGGACAGGTCAATGGTAGATCTGTACTTTGCTCTGGCAACAGTTCTGAGAATCATAGATTGGTTTGGAATAGTGCTATCGTTTTTTATAGTGATATCATTCCTGGGGATCAGGTCTGCTAGGAGTCTGATTTCGCCATTGGGTTTGAGCTTTGGAAACATGTTGACAGGGTTGTTGGCTTCGCATGGGTAGATTATTTTTTTATTCTTCCAGTCCTCGATAATCTCTCTGTATGCTGGTAGGATTTTGTCAGGGACAGTGAACATTTTCGGACTAGGTGCCGAAGTGGAATCAGTTAGATTGATGTGGTGGTTAATATCTCGAAGGGGCGGTAGTTCAGTAATCTTCTTGGATGGGAACACTTCAGGGAATTCGGAAATGAAGTCAGGGGTATCGGTATTTGCCATAGCAGAGAATCTGGCATTGTTCGCTTTCATGCAGGTGAGAGTGACTCCTTTGTCAGGGAAGGTGATAATAGCATTTCCGCAATCGATTACTGCATTATGGGTGGTCAGGTATGGCATTCCTAAGAAGATGTCATAGTTGTCTAGAGAGCAGACTAAGGCATCGGTGATATCGCCTTTTTCGTCCTCTACTTGGATCAAGGGTTGGGCCTTGTAATTGATGGTTGAGCGGGATCCTTTAACCGCCATTTTCAAACTGATAGGGGTATCGAGGTCTTTGGTAGGGATTTGGAAGGTGGAGACGAATTTTCCAGAGATTAGGTTATCTCCCATGGTTCCTGTATCGAATAAGGCCTTCGCTTTGTGGCCATTGACTGTAATGTAGGCTTCAAGGGCTCTGTTGGCGGTTCCAGATGGGCCTACATGGTTGGAAGTGTTTGTGACTGTAAGGGTGTCCTGTTCTTCCTCTTGAGTGTGGTAGGATCGGCGGGGTTTTCCTCTTCTCTCTGTTCCTCCTCTTCTTCCATTTCCTCTCTGGTTATATCCTCGATTGTTGTGCTGATTTCCTTTCTTCTCATAGCAGTCGTTTGAGTAGTGTCCTAGTTTTCCGCAATAGTAGCATCGGTCTTCTCGCTTTCTTCTATCTTTTTCCTGAGGGGATAGCTTGGTGTGTTGGGAGGTGTTGTTTGAGAAGCGTTGGGAAGGTCCTTGGGTGTTGTTTCTGGGTTCTTTAGATTTGGGTTGGGAGACTGCATTGGATATAGCGTTGGTATGCTGATTTCTGTTACCATAGAGTCCTGTAGAGTGAGCGATAGAGTCCCTTTTCTCAGCGATTTCAACTAGCTGGTCGAAGAGGTATCTGAGGTGATATGGGGTTTGACGTCTCGCTTGAGTTTGATGTCCATGGCGTCCAGGAGTCTTTGTTTTGCTGAGTAGTCTGAAATCGTTCCTGGAGGTAGGCTGTCTCTGAGGGTTTCAAGGGAGATGACTGTATCCGTTATCTGCGCTGTTTTTCCATTAGTAGTCTGCTTGACTGCAAGCCATTGTTCATAGATTGTATCGGTAGATGTAGAAGGTAGAAAGTATCCTTCGAATTTTCTCTTGAGTCCTTCCACAGTTTTCGTTCCTTGGCTGTTGTCATACTGGGTGAATTTCTCGAGAGCCTTATCTCTGCAGTAGGCTCCATAGTACTGCAAGGCTTCAGGGTCTGTGTCTTGGATTCCATAGCTGGATATGTAGCGGCGGACTGTATTGAACCATGAATTGATTCTCAATGGGTCTCGGTCTTTTCCTTCTCCTGTATAGAAGAATGGTGCTGGCCATTTGGGGCGGCTACTGCCTTCTGGTTGGAGAGACATAGCGGCGGGTCTGGGGCTTGGCGGAGGTGAAGGACTTGGGGGTGGAGGCGGCTCTTGGTCAGGGCTTGATGGTCTTGTAGGTGGCTGGCTAGGTGGCGCTTGTCTTGCTGGGTCAGGATCTTGGTCTGGGTCAGGCTTGGGTGTTCCTTCCTGATGTAGTTGCTCTTGGTCAGGGGTTTCGTCAGGTTCCTGGTCGTCTGGGTCGTCTTGGTTTTCGCTGTCTTCTGGGTTGTGTTCTGGGGCGTCGTTTTCACTGCTTGATTCTTCTTCTGACGATTCTTGGTCTTGGCTTTGGGGCGGGTCAGGTTCTATCACAGGTGGTGGAGCTGTTTTCATTGCTGAAGCGGCAGGCTTTGGCTTAGCTGAGGATCCTGATAGTGCTGCAGGAGCTTTGGTGAAGCGTCCTTTGAGGTCTCTTGGAAGCGAAATGGTTGCTATCTGGGGTGAGCAGTTCTCGCCAGGAGTCTGCTCTAGGCCTTTCAAGGGACAAGGAGGTGTACCGGTACTGCAGGGTCAAGGGAGGCGAAGGGTGATCAGTCCTATGCCGAGATCAAAGGGTGTACTTAAGTCTAGGTCAAAAAATGTAACCTGCTCCTAGGTATCGCGCGATTCCCAGAGGGAGATCCTGCGATACTGAAGGACAGGAGGGGAAGCGTCAAGTGGAATCTCTGTAAGAGATATAAGAAAGATGAGGGACTAATAGAGTGACCGTTCAACTTGTAGTATATTAAGAAGAGCGTTCCTGTGAGGCTTGAGAGTTCGAATCCTTAGGGGATCTCGAGCTCTTTAAATACAAATAAAATATAACCAAATATCCTGTCCTAAGAGCAAATATCCAAATGCAAAGCTACATGAGTAGCGAAACTTCTAAGTCCTAAACAAGGTCATAGAAGCGACAGGATATAACTAACAAAACAAGTAATGGAATCAAACAAACAAAGAATCGCTACTGATGTACTAATCCAGTAATACATAGTAGGAAAGCAAGGAGTATCCTAATTGGGTACAAAGCAGAAGGGTACAACTAAGCGAGTACAGGAAGGTACTACCCAATAGGAAACTATAACAATAAGGAAGGTACAAGGAAGGAATATGCGTTACTAGGGAATCCTAAATAGGCAATATCCAACGTCAGTATAGTAAGTGGCAGAGATAATAGTAGATTCCGTTACAGAGAAGGAACGTGGGACGGGCCGGCGGGACCAGAGTGGGAGGAAGGAGGAGGAGGGGGGGGTGGGGGGCGACTCCCCTTCTGGGGTGCTCCTGCGGAGAGGGGGGTGGCCATTCTATGTGACAGGTCACGAATGGCGTTTCGGATTTCCCTGAGTTGCTCGTTCAGGGAGGCGTTGGCGACCTGGGACTGCAGGTCATGGACTGTGGTGCGGAGCTCCTCCAACTAGGAGCCGAGTGAATTAACTGCGTGGAGGGAGGCATATACCAGGGGAATGAGAGAACTTTCGGCGATAGAAAAAACATCGCACTCCTGGGGGGACAATGAGGGGAGCTGCTCAGGAGTGAAGCTGATTAGGGAGCGGGTGCGAGAGAAAAGCGAGGCTAAGAAGCAAGCCTCAGGAGAGATCTCGGTGGTGGAGGGGGTAGCAGACGGGGGCCCGGAGTGGGGCTGAAAGAGCGAGATGGGGGGACCGAGAGGATCCATGGTGACGAAAGGGGCCGAGGGCCCGAATGGTGATGGAGAAAGGTGTGGGTGGGGATCGTGCACTAGAAACTGTGGTGTTGTAAAACTTATGGTCAGGAAAATAGGGGGCGCGGAGCGTGTCAACCAAGAGGCCATTTGTTTTTTTTTTCTTGTTTTTTTTTTATTTCATGTATTCGTTGTTAAGGTACAAGAACTCGCATGCAGCGCTAGCTATGGCGTAAAGAAAACCTTAATCCAAAAACAAACAACAAAGTAAAAACTCAAACATTCTGCCCCAAATTGTGTCAAGTACTCGACACGTAACCAACATACGGAAAATTTCCAACAAAAAAAATCATCGCCTAACCAGCTAAATCGAAAAATCAAACACAATACTTATCAGGAAAAAACATCAACCCCATGGTCGAACAGTGTAAGAAAAACCAAAATAAACAACTCAGGTAAACCTCCCGCGTATAGGGGAAGAAAGAAAAACCACTGAACTTGACAGGACGGCGCCATAGGAGGCCATCGACGGGGGGAAATTGGTGGCCATCTCGTTGATGAAAGAGGCAAGCCCGAGCAAGAGTTGGGCAGAGGACCACAATGGGGAGTCTTCCCCGACCGAGAGCACACCTTGGAGGTGGAGGGCCCTGGGCACCGCTTTGGCTTCGCAACGAAGGATGGCGTGGCTGAAAGTCTCATCTTCCTCGTCGCACAAGGTGCAGAGGGGAGAGAGATCAGGTTGGGACCAGGAGGGGTGGGCGGCCAGGTAGCTCTTCTGGGCCCGTATTTGATGAATCCGGCCGGCCATAAACTTGCCAAGGCCCATAAAAGGATGCGGTTTTGTACTGAGGGAAAAACTGTAGTATTCCGGTTGGGGGGCATGGAGTTTCCACAACTCGAGCATCATGGCCCGGGCTTTCCACTGTAGGACCCGATAGGAGGCCTTCATAAGGGCGTCTGAGGGGAGGTCCGGGAGGTTCGGTAGTAACGAGGCCCCCAAGAGAGGCAGCGAAGGAGAATCTCCTAGGAGGGGGAGGACGAGGTGAGCGAGGGCATCGACCGGCAGGTGTGTCCTGACGGGGGGCTTCGGCTCTGGGATGGACCAGAGAAGAGGCCTAACGTTCGGGTCAAGGCCAACACAGAGTGATCTTAAGTCCTCCTTCTCCCGAAATGGGAGGGCAGAGGGAAAGGAGGGAGGGAGGCGAGCCGCGGCCGGGTTAGTAGTGGGGGGGGAACAGCAAAGATGGAGCACTGCCATACGGCGTTTGTGAGCAAATAAAACAGATAAAGGGGGGAGGGCGGCTTCGGCCGCTAGTATGGGAATCGGAGTAGATCTGATGCAATTCGTAACCCATCTTTGGACGTGATGCCAGTGAACGTCTATCATGTGGAGGAGCCCCTTGGTAGGGACAAAAAGATTGGCCTCATACAAAAGAATGGGGAAAATAAGCGAGTAAGCCAACCTGTGGCAGAGGTGGGGGGAGACTCCAGCACCAAACCCCGAAAGTCTCCTGATCGCCGCGAAAGCGGATTGGCAGAGGGCAAGTCATCTGGAGAAGTAAGCTGTGGAAGATATATTTGGGAGAAACCAGTAACCCAGCCAGCGAAGCTGACCTGCCGGAAAGAAAACCTGACCATCTAGGGCAATTGGGGGGGGAGAGGGTTCGTCCGGTGGGTCCCTTTGCTTAGGGGTGCGCCAGTGGATGAGCTCCGTTTTAGGGATGGAAAAACTGACCTTAACCGCCATGGCCTTCGCCTTCATGACCCCGAAGGTCCTTTGAAGTAGCCTGACATTGGTGCGGTATGAGGGAGAAGCAACAGTTATAGAAAAATCATCAACATAAGACAAAATAATTCCCCTTGGAATCTCAACATGTAAACAGGAAACATAAATTACAAACAACAAAGGAGAAATAGGAGACCCTTGCAGGGTTCCAACGGTAACAGAAGAAAAAATCTTAGGAGACCCCTGAAACAACAAGTCAACCAAGAGGCCACTTTTTTTTTTTTTTCTTTTTTTTTTTTTCCTTTTTTTTTTTTTTTTTTTTTTTTTATCTCAGTTTTGCATTTTATTCGTACAACTACCGGGAAAAACCAGACATGCAGCGCTAGCTATGGCCAAGAAAAACCCAACGCATCTCTCCCCTCATGGGAACAAAACCGCGCCCCCAAGACCCTATGGTCCGGGCCCAACCGCACATCTCGCCAACCAAAAGTAGTAAATACTCCTAGCGAGCAAGCAGGAAGACGCAGAAAACCCTTCAGAAAGCTCCCCTGAACAAACGAAAGGACAACAAAGGAAAGCCCACACACGGGGAAAGAATGAAACTCCACTACCCAGAAACCTAACAAAGAATAAAACACCATCTCCGTAGGGGCAGCCTAAATAACTTAAAGAAGTTGGCGACCGACATTACTCCGAGGCCAAGGCATAGACATCGATCGAGGAGGCGGTGCAATACCACGACAGAGCGTACCCGAGGATGCGACCGTGGACAGCCGTGGGGGGCACAAGGCCGGGTGGTAGTAGGGTACCAGCCAAAAAGAGGGGAAGTGTAGCTGTAACCGAGCAACGGGACGAAACCAGAAGGAGAGGAGGAAGGGTAGACCCAAGTATCGTAGGAACTATCAGAAACGTGTGCGTGTCTGACTAGGCAGCCTCGAGCGAAAGGTAATCGAAGAGAGCAGAGAAATCGACCGTAGCCTGGTGAAAAGTTTTCTCTTACTGCGAACCGTGATCCCAGCCGTCTGTAACATGGACGCGAGGGTGTTGCCGACCGTGCAAATGTTAAGCGAGAACGCAAAACAAAAGCAGAAGGGAAGAATGGGCCAGGACCTAAGAAACGGGTGCCCAAGTCCGAAACTATTATAGGGGGGGTGCAGCTCACTCAGAGTGCGGGAGGTGAAAAGTGACGATGATTTCTCATGGTGTGAGATTTCAATCGGAGGAGGTGTAGAGGAGATGGTTCGTGTCAACCAAGAGGCCATTTTTCTTTTTTTTTTTTTTTTATCTCATGTATTCATTGTTAAGGTACAAGAACTCGCATGCAGCGCTAGCTATGGCGTAAAGAAAACCTTAATCCCAAGAACAATTCCCCCCCGGACCAAGGAAAAAACCATCACCCCAAGCCCCTCTGGTATGGAACCAACCGCACATCTCGCACATAAGAAGAGCACCCCGCCCGCCAACAGAAAGAAACCAAACAGCCGAAGCAAACTCAGCAACCCCGCAGACAAACAGGACCCCCCGAACATGAAAGCAGGAAGCAACAGGAAAACCTTCTCCGTAGACACCAGCGACAGAATGAAAAACCCCTAATGGGCAAAAGAGAGTATACCTCTATAGAAAAACCACAACCGGTAAGGAACATATACCAAAAGTGGGGCCGACCGAAATACTGCCAACATAGCAAGGGACCGGACAATTATAATCGACCAAGGCGTTAACATCGGCCAAGGAGGCAGTGCGATACCATGACAGAGCGTAACCGAGGCATGCGACCGTGGCGGAAGGACGCGGGAGCGAGCGGAGCGACCGGGCTGAGAGGAAGCCAACCTTAGCGAGCGAACTCGTAGCTGTAACCGAGCAACGGGACGAAACCAGAGAGGAGGAAAGAGGGGTAGACCCAAGCATCGTAGGAACTATCGGAAACGTGTGCGTGTCTGACAAGGCAGCCTCGAACGAAACGTAAACGAAGAGAGCAGAGAAATCGACCGTAGCCTGGTGAAAAGTTTTCTCTTACTGCGAACCGTGATCCCAGCCGTCTGTAACATGGACGCGAGGGTGTTGCCGACCGTGCAAATGTTAAGCGAAAGCGCAAAACAAGAGCGAAGAGGAGGATGGGACAGGACCTAAGAAACGGGCGCCCAAGTCCGAGTCTATTATAGGGGGGGGTGCAGCTCACTAAGAGTGCGGAAGAAGAAAAGTGACGATGATTTCTCATGGTGTTGAGATTTCAATCGCCGGAAGGGTAGAGGAGATGGTTCGTGTCAACCAAGAGGCCATTTTTTTTTTTTTTTTTATCTCATGTATTCTTAGTTAAGGTACAAGAACTCGCATGCAGCGCTAGCTATGGCGTAAAGAAAACCTTAATCCCAAAACAAACAACAAAGTAAAAACTCAAACAAGCTTCCCCAAATCGTGTCAAGTACTCGACACATAACCAACAAACGGATTTTTCCAGCGCGAAAACTCAACACTTTAACAAAAGCTAACGCGAAAAATCAATCACATAAAAACTTAAAAATAAAAAATACCAACCCTACGGTTGGACAAAACAAAGACAAATTAAACCAAAAAACCAAACGAGATAAACAACTCCCACCTTAGGTGGAAGAACAGGGGGAAGCCGACCCCGAACCTAAGGGCAGGGCGCGGTATAAAGCCATGGAAGGAGGAAAGTTGGTGCACGTTTCGTTAATGAACCGGGCGAAACCGAGGAGGAGTTGGGCAGAGTGCCAAAGTGGGGAGTCTTCCCCAACCGAGAGCACACCTTGGAGGTGGAGGGCCCTGGGTATTGCTTTGACCTCGCAGCGGATGATGGCATGGCTGAAGGTCTCGTCCTCCTCTCCGCACACCAACCAAGAGGCCATTTTTTTTTTCTTTTTTTTTTTATCTCATGTATTCTTAGTTAAGGTACAAGAACTCGCATGCAGCGCTAGCTATGGCGTAAAGAAAACCTTAATCCCAAAACAAACAACAAAGTAAAAACTCAAACCATCTTCCCCAAATCGTGTCAAGTACTCGACACATAACCAACAAACGGAAATTTCCAGCGCGAAAACTCAACACTTTAATCAAAAGCTAACCCGAAAAATCAATCACATAAAAAAAAAACTTAAAGTAAAAATACCAACCCCACGGTTGAAAAACAAAAACATATCAAACCAAACGAAATAAACAACTCCCACCTTATGTGGAGGAATAGGGGGAAGCGGACCCCGACCCTAAGGGCAGGGCGCGGTATAAAGCCATGGAAGGAGGAAAGTTGGTGCACGTTTCGTTAATGAACCGGGCGAAACCGAGGAGGAGTTGGGCAGAGTGCCAAAGTGGGGAGTCTTCCCCAACCGAGAGCACAGCCCGGAGGTGGAGGGCCCTGGGTACTGCTTTGACCTCGCAGCGGATGATGGCATGGCTGAAGGTCTCGTCTTCCTCTCCACACACGGGGCACAGGGGCGAGAGCTCAGGTTGGGACCAGGAGGGATGGGCGGCCAGGTAGCTCTTCTGGGCCCTCATTTGATGGATTCGGCCGGCCATAAATTTACCAAGGCCCATGAAAGGATGCGGTGTCGTAGTGAGGGGGTAGGTGTAATAGTCTGGCGGGGGGGCGTGGAGCCTCCACGAGTCAAGCATCAAGGTCCGTGCTTTCCGTTGGAGGGTGCGGTAGGAGGCCCTCATAAGGGCGTCTGAGGCGAGGTCCGGGAGGTCTGGTAAGAGAGAGGATCCCAGGAGAGGTAACGTATGGGTGTCGCCAAGAAGGGGGAGGACAAGATGAGCGAGGGTGTCAACCGGTAGGTGAGTCCTTACGGGGGGCTTCGGCTCTGGAGTGGACCAAAGGAGAGGCCTGACGTTAGGGTCCAGGCCAACACAGAGTGAGCGAAAGTCCTCCTTCTCCCGGCACGGGAGGGCGGAGGGAAAGGAGGGAGGGAGGCGAGCAGCAGCAGGATTGATGGTGGGTGGGGAGCAACAGACTCGCAGGGCCGCCATCCGGCGTTTGTGAGCGAGAAGCACAGATAAGGGGGGGAGGGCGGCCTCAGCCGCCAGAATGGGGATTGGGGTAGACCTGAAGCAGTTCGTGACCCAGCGTTGCACGTGGTGCCAA
Organism: Tuber borchii; assembly: GCA_003070745.1. Classification (NCBI taxonomy): domain Eukaryota; kingdom Fungi; phylum Ascomycota; class Pezizomycetes; order Pezizales; family Tuberaceae; genus Tuber; species Tuber borchii. Next base: position 158,560 of record NESQ01000180.1, on the reverse strand, counting down.
TGGACGTCCATCATGTGAAGCAGTCCCTTAGTGGGGGTAAAGAGATCGGCCCCATACGAAAGGATGGGGAAGATGAGTGAGTAGGCCAGCTTGTGGCAAAGATGAGGAGAAACCCTGGCCCCAAACCCCGAAAGCCTCCTGACCGCCGCGAAGGCGGCCTGAGAGAGGGCAAGCCGTCTGGAGAAATGAGCCGTGGAAGAAATATTTGGGAGGAACCAGTACCCCAGCCAGCGGAGTTGGCTCGCAGGAAAGAAAACTTGACCGTCTAGGGCAATCGGGGGGGGGAGGGCTCGTCCGGCTGATCCCTTTGCTTCGGGGTGCGCCAGTGGATGAGCTCCGTCTTGGGAATAGAAAAACCGACCCTGACAGCCATGGCCTTAGCCTTCATGACCCCAAAGGTCCTCTGAAGCAGCCTGACGTTAGTGCGGTATGAAGGAGAAGCCACAGTAATCGAAAAATCATCAACATAAGACAAAATAATTCCCCTTGGAATCCCAACATGTAAACAAGAAACATAAATTACAAATAAAAAAGGAGAAATAGGAGACCCTTGCGGGGTTCCAACAGTAACAGGGGAAAAAACCTTGGGAGACCCTTGAAACAACAAACAGCACCTTCTGTCAGTTAAAAAGGAAAAAACCCAAGAAATTAAATAGCGATTTACTCCTTTCCTTCGGAGGAGAGAACAGAGGATGGAAGCATCAACATTGTCAAAACCGCCTTTGATGTCCAGGAAGAGGGAAGAAACCTTTCTGCGAGACCTCTGGAGGGTGCGGACGGAGTGGACCATAGCCGCGCAGGCATCGAAGGAGGAGAGGGTAGGGAGTGAGCCACACTGGTTGGGGGACAAGAGGCCTTGGAACCGGGCCACCGCGGAGAGACGAGAGGCGACAATTCTCTCAAGGATTTTGGAAACGGTTTCTAGTAACACAATAATGCGAAAGGAAGTCGGGGAGTCGTAGGAGGGCTTTCCAGGCTTGTCCAAGACGACACCATGGGCCCGCTTGAGGGAGGAAGGATGATGACCGTACACTAGAAGCGGAGACAGGAGGGAGGTGAGGATGTGGGGGTGGGCCCTATGTAGAGCCTTCCACACGGCGTAGGGGATACTATCAGGGCCAGGGGCGGATGACGGAGAGCATTTTGAGAGAGCCGAGGAGACTTCCTCAGGAGTCAGGGGGGGGGCGTCACCGAACTCGAACAGCCTAGCGGGCAGAGAGGGAGTTGGTTTCTCCGGGAAGAAGTGGGTTAGGAGGGAAGAGTTGATGTCCATCGGGGTGGTGGCATCCGGGAAGGAAGGGAAGCGAGAGACCGGCCGGCCCAAGGAAAACTTTTTGACCGTCCAGATGGAGCGCGGGGTTGCATCTGCCAGGAGACGTCTCCAGTGGGAGTTTTTGGCACTTTTGATGGCCTTAAAATACCCGTTTCTCGAGAGCCTAGCCGCCAGCCTGTCCTGCGGGGAGAGAGACGCCCTCGCCTTGCGAGATGCCGAGTGATATTCCTTCCTCAGTAGAGAAAGAAGGGGGGACCACCAGGGTTTGGACCTGGTTGAGGGGCGAGAGAGTGGAGTGTGACTGACTAACAGGGAAGTTACCGAGCGAAGAGATGAGTCAAACCAGGCCTCGAGGGCGACCCGAGGGGGGTTACTAACAGGCGGGGGGATTGCAAGGTCAGCTAAAAGGGGGGAAAGGGCGTCCCATTCTGTTAAAGCCCAGTTGGGAGCCGGAGTGGGAGGATGCAACTTCGGGTGTTGCAGAAGAATGGAGATGGGAACATGATCTGAGCCAGTAGACGGCAAGGAAACATCCCAGCCTTGAACAAACGAACGAAGTAAAGGAGAAGCAAAAGCAAAATCAATGACAGAAGCTCTGGAGGTGCCACCAAAGGGAAACCTTGTAAAAACACCAGGGGTGTTTAACAGGGAAAACCCCAGTTCAGACGCCCTCTGAAAGAAAGGAAAAGATAAAGCCAGCTCTTCAGAAGAGTGGCGCCGGGAGGGATCAGCAAGAGGATGGTGTAAGTTAAAGTCCCCAACCACTAGGATGGGAGTCGAAAGAACAGGAAAAGCCAAATGAGGGGGGATGGAAACCGTACCCCGATTCTTGGCCGGAGGATTATACAAATTCAGAATGCGAAACGAAGGAAACCCCGCACCAAACAGATCTTTGGTAAACACATCAAGTGAAAACAAATCCGATCTACCCATGGAAACGGGAAGAACAGAGACCTCTTTTTGAAAATCCAATGAAACATAAAACGCAACCTTGGGTTTGGGGGAGGAAGACGCAGGAAAAAAGCTCACAAAACCTTGAAAGCTAGGAAGACAACCCCTCCAAAAAGGAGGGTCTTGAAGGGCCACCACAGATGGATAGTTAGAAGTTTTATCAAACGAATTAAACAAGGAAAGAAACACATTCCAGCTCCCTAAGCAGTTGTGTTGAACGAGATGAAAGGAACGGAGGGGGGCCTGCCCCCTCAGGTGGTCATCAGGGTTGTGAGACATTTACCGGCGCGAGGCCGAAGTGTCTCTAGGGGCGGGGGAGGGGCTGGGGACCACATCGGGGAGTGGGCGTCCAGTCCTGGAGGAGGATCGGAGGGGCGGTACGGAGGGGAACGGCCTCGGGGTTACCAGGGGGTCCGCGCCAGGCATCCCGGGGCGGGGCTCAGGGGTGCTTGGGGCTGGAGCTGGGGGGGGGTTAGAAGACCCTGACGTATCCATAGCATCGGAGTCAACAGGGGGCGGCATCGAGGGGGGCTGGCGGGGGGGCGTTCGGGGCAGTCTTTGTCCCTGGCTGAGTGGGAGCCGTGGCAGTTGGGGCATCTGGCGGGGGATGCAATGCAGCATCCCAGAACCGGCCGGAAGTTCCCTTCTTTAGGGCAAGTGGGGTTGGAGCAGCGATGGTCCGCCTTTGAGTGAGGACCACCGCAGAGCTGACAAACAGTGGACTCTTTACAGAGGGGTTTCAGGTGGCCAAACTTCCAGCAATTGTAGCACTGGCTTTGGGCGTTGGTTGAGTAGGCCCTCTTGACTTCACGATTGTCGCCAAAGAGGAGGATGCGGGGGGGGTCGGTCATGCGCCACGCAAGTTCCGCGGGGACGTGGACGACCACAGAGAAGGCTTTCTTTCCGTCGATTCTGGAGGCACGGTCAGCATTCAGAAAACGGGAGCGGGTGATAATTAGGTTTTTGGCGTTGTCAACGCCAGCACGAAGGAGGGGGTGGAGCTCCTCGTCAGTCTCGGGATGCGCGTCCATGGGGATCCCGTGGATGGCAAACTGAACGTCGGTGGGGGCATAGCGAAAGTGTTCCCATGGGTTGTTGCTCACGGGAAAGGACTGGTTAAGTCTTGCCGAAAAGGCATCGAAGAAGGGAGCGTAGCAGGAGGCAGGGACCAAAGGGTCGGCCACAGTGAGGGAGACGGCCCCTTTTGGGCTGACCGAGACCCTGAACGACCTAGGCAGTTCAGAGCCGGCTTCCCGGAGGACGGAGGCGGCGATGTCGGGAAAACGAACACGAATGGAGGATTCTTGAGGATGAGGGCAGTGGGTAGTCCGGGGAGCAAAGAATCTTCTGGCAGCGCTGGGGAGGGGGGCAGGACCCTTCTGAGAGGCGTCTTGCGCAGCAGCCGCGACCTTATTCGCAGAAGTGCCAGGGGGAGAGTTCTTGCCCTTGCCTTTGGCTCTGGCCTTGTTAGACCTAACCGCAGCATCGAACTCCGAGGTGCCACCATGGATGACCTGAGCGTATGATTTTGCCTGTGGGGGGGCATGGGGGGGGGGGGGGCGGAGCCCGCAGGTGGGGGCACATAGGTCGAGCCTGAGGGACCAGGGTGGGAGGGAGGAGGAGGGGGGGGAGGCCGGGACCCCTTCTGGGGTGCGCTTGCGACAGGGGGGGATGCCATCCTATGTGACAGGTCACGTATAGCGTTTCGGATTTCCCGAAGTTGCTCGTTCGGGGAGGAGTTGGCGACCTGGGACTGCAGATCATGGACCGTGGAGCGGAGCTCCTCCAGCTGAGTGCCGAGAGAGTTAACCGCGTGGAGGGAGGCGCATACCAGGGGGACGAGAGAACTTTCTGCAATCGAGAGATTGTCACATTCCTGGGGGGACAAAGAGGGGAGCTGTTCGGGAGTGAAACTGATGAGGGCGCGAGTGCGTTCAAAAAGCGAGGCCAAAAAACGAGCCTCTGGGGAGAACTCAGCGATAGAGGGGGTAGCAGACGGGGGCCCAGAGTGGGGCTGGAAAAGAGAGATAGGGGGACCGAGGGGATCCATGGCGACGAAGGGGGCCGGGGCCCGAGTGATAATTTGAAAAAGGTATGGGTGGGGAACGTGCACTAGAAACTGTGGTGTTGTAAAACTTATGGTCAGGAAAATAGGGGGCGCGGAGCGTGTCAACCAAGAGGCCATAAGAGTCCTCTTTTTATACCCGTTCTTCCCACAACCCATGACTCATCCTTCACATCACGCGCCCCTATGACTCATAGTCAGTCATAGTGTGAAATACATTATCTGACTCCTATGAGTCACTGCGCAATCCTCAATCAATCAGAACACAATAAATATATCATGTGCGCAACTTGCCTCACATGCGTGAAACCCATGACTCATAACTATGAGTCATATGTGACAGTCATAATCATATGACCACAATCATGAGTCATGTTAAAACAAACCAATCATAATAAAGGAATGACACGCTACCACGTAGTCATATGAAATACTAAACCCTATGACTCACAATTGCGAATCATGTGAAAACCTCTCTTGCTAGTCACTGTTTGTAATACACAGTAAAAGAGCTGAACTAGCATGGTTCTAGCTTCTTAGATCGTCCAGAGGAGGTAGTGTATATGTGTCCTCTGACAAGAACTCAGCTGCTGTTTTTGAAAGACTCTTTCAGTGGCTTGCAGTGTTTGTCTGCTTGGACAGTCTGACAGAATATAGCATATTTCCTGGCCATGTCTACTTGGATTCTTGTTGCCTCATGATTGTTTAGAATCTCATCAACTGCTAGTATCTTGCTAGCGGATCTCTAGACTGCATTGAATATCTTCCAGGTTTGTCTATAGAGGGTTTGGTAGGGCGAGATACCCAAGGATTTGTGGGGGGCTCCATTCATTGCTGCTGCAATAGCTGGGAGGATACTGGACCAGTTATTCTCTCTCTTGTTAATGAAGTTCCTCCTCATTTGTTTGAGGGTACGGATCCTGCACTCAACCTGGTGTTAGGCATATTGGAACCCCATATATGCAGTACTAGATTCCAGTGCACGGACCTCCAGAGCGCAGAGACCCTGCGCACAGACCCCCAAAAATACGCGACCGTATTTTACTCATACTCCTGCAGCCCCGAAGTTGGGATACTACATTGTGTGAGGTACTTGTCGCAATTGCGCATATCCTCAGGTATTCCTCCCAAGGGACCGCTCACCATCACACCATATACATTGAGGCCATCCATCCAACTGGATGCAGTTCACAGAATATATGAGAGGATAACCTAGCGAAAATTATGCAAGTTGTTCGGACCAAATTGGTCAAAGTTGTATAAAGTTATAAGCCCTCAAAGTCAAAGGTATGAGGGAAACAAGAGGGGGGACGCGCAAGCGAAATCTCTCCTATGAGTTAGGAGATCCAAATACACATAGTGGAGAACAACGGTCCTATTCAGAACTAGTTATTAAGGTAAAAGGTATCGCGCATTAATAGCCATTGGGACGATTACGAGTAAAAGTCATACTGAAGCCTGATACATACGCAGTCCGAAGACTCGTAGTATTGAATAGCCTGACGACCTTAGGAGTTGGCCACTTCTTGCATGGTTTGGTAAAGAATATTATTATGCTAGCTAGTCGGGTTGTGTGTACTCTGCCCCTACCTATTACTGATGGTATTGACACACCCTCTCAGTAATATGATGGTGTACATCTTCATAATGTAAAACGAAGGACCAGTTAGTTGTCAGGGTCAGGAGGTGTTCGCACTCTCCTGTTAGAAGGAAATTAGTTAGCAGAGACTTAGCTAGTTTGGTTAGCACATGTAGCCTGCGAACACTGAGACGCGGAATATAAATATTGAAGTACCTCCCTAGCTTTAAAAACATCATCAAGCAACTGGAGAAGAGATCTTATTAATATAAAAAGTTATCATCTTAGAAAAATATTATTATCTCACCATACTTTTTATCAATTACGTTATGAATAATCTTTAGATTATACCTATAAGCCTTCCTAGACAATCTCCATTTAGAGGACACAGGTCTAGCTCAATAATAGAAACGATATCAGCTACCACTAACAACTGGCCATTCGTTTAGTGGTGGTATTGGGTGGCCATCCAGACTAGGATACCTAGAGACTTCATTATCTGAGATGAAAACTTAGATGTAAAGTAGGAGTCATGGTCGAGAATGATACTGAGAGACAGTATATGAACATCTAAGATAGTCCATTGGAGCTTCTTAAAGATCTTCTCAGATGTAGCTGCGTCTTTAAGGGGAACTAAGTGAGTGTAGGATGTAAAGCGGTCCATGATAACCCTAACCGTGGTGTAATTATTGGACTTGTTGAAGGGGCGAGTGAAGTCTATAGCTAGGGATTGGTAGGCTTTGTTGGGGTCAGGAAGAGTAAGAGATCTGCCTGCCGGGAGTGTGGTGGATTCATTGTTGATCTGGCACTTGTCACAAGACTGGCAATAGAGGGTAAACTCTTATCACATTTGAGGCCACCAGAAGAAACAGGCTGCATAGTTGTAGCTTTTGTGAGCTGAGAAATGTCTGAGGCCTTTATAAATAGTCTTTAGGATGAAATCCCAAAGGGATATTCCCTTCTCAAGAGGTCCTACGGGTATGTAAAGGTTGTGGTGTCCGTTTGCATTCTGGGCCATTCAGAGGCCATCGGTGATAGAGTAGTGTAGTTGATTGCCAGTTTGTTTAACTCTAGCATGAGGGGGTCGAGTTCCAAGGCTTTGAGTAGCTATGGTTGGAATTCACCTATGAGTGTTGAGTGTAGTGTTCCCAAATATGTCTGGACCTTTTCTGATTCAGTATAGCTCCAGTAGGGCTCACTATAGAGGGGCTCAAAGGCAGGCGAGGCCATTAGTGGTGTATTGAGGATACTCTATAGTATACGGATAGGTGAAGCATGTTCGGTGAGGTATAGTATGTCAGGTAAGAGGGCTGGCGAGATTTCATTGCTCAAGGTAGGTCTGAAATCTTCTTTCACCTTCCCCTTGACTCATTTGCTTTGCTTGTGCTGCTTTGGATCCTTTGGCCAGTATTTTGCTCCTTCTTAATCTCCTCTATGCACTGCACAATCGTCATTGGTGCATGATCACCAACTCATTCCTGAGTATTGTCTGTCTTTCTCGCTGGGAATAGGGAGAGTGACTGTATCTCCCTAGGAATTCCCTACTGAGATTCTGCTATTGTTGCTGGCAATGCTAGAGCTACTCTCAGGTGGGTCTTGTATTTCTGTGAGTGGGTGGTGGCATTGGTTTTGATTTTGTTCATTAGGTAGTCAGGGCTTAAACAATAGATAGAGTTTCGGCTAGTGATAGAGGGTGAGGTGGGTGAGGGTTCTTTGCTAGTCATGGCATTGTCTGAATCAGCGCTAAATTCGAGGGAAGAGGCATAGTGTGTTTGTATATTGAGTGTGTTTGCTTTTTTTTTTTTTTTTTTTTTTTTTTTTTTTATCATATTTTAAATTTTGTTTAAGGTACAAAAATAACACGAATCCACAAGGGATATGGCCGCAACAAACCTCCACCACAGTCCAGCCCTTCGTCGAGGCGGTGGAAACCGTGGGGCAGAAACCCCTGGTCTAAAACCCGCACCAAGCGCCCGGGCGCTGAATACAGCAACAAAGTATAATACATGAAAACCACAAGAACCAAAAACATCTACCGAAAAACCCAAAAAACAACCCGACAGTGAGCAAAACCAAAAATACCAAAACCCGTAGGAAATCAAACCGAGAGAAAGCCCACCCGTCACCAAGAACGTTTGCCGATCCCAAGGAGAAAACCAAAGATCCGTAGCCATACACAAAGCGGTAGCTGTACCGGGGCCATATAGACCAGGCAGTCGGGGCTAATGGAAAGCGTGTGGCGGGGGGAGCCGAGGGAGTCCACGAGTCTGAGGCGCAAGTGGCGGAAGGGTGCCGGAGGCGCAGGCCGCCGAGCGTGAGGGGGGGGGGTGCGCCGGCCTAAAGATAGGCCGACGGCGTGCGGGGGGATGTTGGCTGTAACCGAGCCACGGGACGAGACCAGGAGGGGGAGAGGAGGAGTAGACCCAGGACAGTGACGCAGGAGACGAGGACCACCAAGGGGTCACGATTTTTCGCGAAGCGACCGTACCGACCGAAACATTCAGGAGAGAGTGCAATACCAGAAAGCAAGGCTACCGGTGCCGCTACTTCATAGATTGCCCGAAGCTAAACGACGAAACGCAGGTATGACGAGGGGTTGCCGACCGTGTAGATGCTAAGCGAGGCCACGAGGCAACTTTGAGGAAGCCAGGAGAAGACGCGAAACAAAAACTGAGAGGGTGTTGGGACAGGCCCTAAGAAACGGGTGCCCAAGTCCGAATCTATCATAGGGAGTTGCAGCTCACTGGGAGTGCGGGAGGTGGATGTTGACGATGATTTCTCGTGGTGTTGAGATTTCAATCGCCGGAGGTGTAAGGAAGATGGTTCGTGGGGTGTGTTTGCTTTGGAGTTGTGTTCTTCTATAGTAGGGTCCTCAACCATTATATCCTCTGTGTCACTCTTTTCCTCATGGATTCTCGATAGGTAGTCAGCCAGGACATTCTTGTTCTAGGCTGGTACTCAATTTCAAAGTTGTATCTGCTAATATGGGTAAGCTATCTTTGCTGGTGGGCATTTAGATTTTTCTTCTTCATTAATTTCATTAGGCTTTCATGGTCGGTTACTACAGTATATCAGCAAAAAACAAATCTGTCTTTTGTGCTCCACGGTGAGCCATGTTGTTGAGTTTTACGTTTTGGCTAATCACGAGTGACCCCGGTTATTGATGATGCTTCTGATTATGTCCCCTAATGATCAGATACAAATCTTAATTTTAGCAAAATATGAGCTATTTTTATCAATATCTCATAGACATTTTACATTACAAAGTTGTATGTTATGAACTCAAATTTCTCAACTTCGGTATGTAAAAGGTCCGTGAGTTCTTAATAAAAATTGCTCATATTTTGCAGAAAACAGAATTAATATCATCTCCTTTAGTCAAACTAATGGAATTTTTAATATCACGATCATAGGACTCACGATGTGCCAAAACATAAAACTCAACGACATGAGGCACAGGGGACAGGCTGTTTTTTTGCTGATATAAAGCATCTGTGTAGCAATAGGTGGGTGAACGATTCCATAGCCTCAATGATTACGAGTGTTTCTTGTTGATAGGTAGGATAGTTGCTGTGTGAAGGTGTCAGCCTCCTGCTGTAGAACGCTGCAGGTCTTACTGCATCTGGTGTCGGTTCCTGTCTAATCCAGGCACCGGTTCCGGTAGGCGAAGTATAGGTAAACAACCAGATCATATCGGGATTGTTATAGTCAATCGGTCTTATTACTTTGTGTTCCTCAGCAGCACTCTTGACCGCTAGGAAGGCTGCTTTCTGCAAATCCGTCCACAGCCATTCATTATCTCCAGTAAGCTCTATAAGTGGGGCTGTGACTGTTGCTGCATGTGGCATAAACTGTGAGATATAATTAACCATTCTATTAAATTGTTGGAGTTCTTGCTGGCTATTAGGTCTCGTCTAGTCAATAATTTTTCTAATTTTTTCTGGGGCTGGGTCAATGCCTTGGTTATCAATCATGTGTCCTAGTATATCAAGTTTACTGGCAAAGAATATGCTCTTTCTTGGGTTCGCATAAATTTGTTATCTTGTAGCTTCTTGCATGTATGCTTTACATGCTTAATGTGTTCTTCAAAAGTATTGCGGAAGATAAAAATATCGACAATGTAAACTCATATGAATTTTCCTAATTCGTTATAAAATAGGTCCTCTATGACTCTAATAAAGGTGACCGGGACATTCATATCTCCCTGCATCATCATTTGACTGGTAAACCCTCCAAACAGCATCTTAATACTATTATATTTAACATCGTCAGGGTGTACTCTTGTCTGGAAATAGGTATCGCTGAGGTCTATCTTATTGCAGAATCTGCCACTGGCTACTCCATCTAGGATGATCTGTTGATTCGAAATCTGAGAGTGGTCTGCGACTGTGTTATCGTTCCTAAAGTGGAGGTCTACTAATGGGCGGATTCTTCAATCTGGTTTGTCTTCAAGGAACATGCTTGCTCCTCTTGGTACAGTGTTTTGTTCGAGTATTCTAGCTCTTATCTACTTATCAATCCATGCCTTGAACTTGAGCATAAGTGCTTGGAGTGCTCTGAATGTTGGAGTCTTCAATAGCTTCGTTGGGTCCTTAAAGGTTACTCTGTATAGGATATTTCTTATGGATGGTAGCTTTTTATGTACTTCTCCAATGAAAACCTTGGGGAATAGCATTAGGAAGTCTGGTACTACTTCCTGTACTTTAGTCATCGCTGACCTGGGAAGAGTGGATTTCTCACTGCAGTTTACTCTAACCTTATACCATGGAAAGTATATACTGTTCTGGTGACAATCGATAACTGCTCACATTCTCATGAGGTCATCCATACTGAGTAGAACATCATAGTCAGAGACTGGTATGATGGTCATCTCAATTTTGAGGATCTTCATTTTTCCAATTTGAATATCCACGATTGAGCTGTAATTGCTACTGGTTCGTAATCCTTTGACGGCCATTTTTAAGTTCACTGGTATCTTTCTAGACATATAGGGTATGTTGTTTATTGTAACGAAATGATTGCTAAGGAGAGTTCCTCCTATCATACCTGTATCAGTGAGTGCTCTGGCTAGCTTGCCATTTATCAGGATGGTAAATTTGAGAGCCTGAAAGGGTTTTGCTGTGTCCTGAGGTTGTCCAACAGTGGTCTTGAAGGTTATGATAGAGTTATATCTATTGAGTTCCTCGCTATTGTCAGAGTCAGCTTCGTATTCTGCTTCGCTGCTGTCTGTATCTTCTGAGAGGCAGATATAGTTACTCTTGACTTCCTTCTTAGGGTATTCATTTGCCATATGTCCTTGTTCCCTACAGTAGAAGCAGGCTCCTTCTGCTTTGTGTTGATCCATCTCTATCTCGCTAGGTTTCTTGTACTTCTGCACTGCCTTCTTCCTTACTAGGACTTTGCCTTTTCCTTTGTTATTTCTGTTGCTGTTGTTGTTATTGCTGAATTCTCACTTTGGTTTTTACACCTTAGTGCTGCTACTGTGGGTTCCACTACTACCTTTGTAGGCTCTTGTCTTCTAGATAGTAGCATCGTAGCATTCTGCTAGTTGGACTATTTGGTCTCAAGTGTCTACTTCTCTGATCTGTGGTTCAACATTCTGGTGTAGTTTGAGATACATAGTATCTGGAAATTATTGCTTTTGAGGATAGTCTGATATGGAGTCCCTTGGGAGGGCTTCTTTTAGGTCCGCTAGCTCTGCTGCTACCTTGAATATGTATTCAGGCATTCCTCCTGTAGTTTGTTGTACCTTGTACCACTTCTGATAGATGTTGTCTGTGTTGGTGGATGCTTCAAACAGCTGTCTGAATCTGGTTTGAAACTGTTTAAGGGTAGGCGATATATCATCATATTCATCCAGTAAAGTGAGGTATGCATTGTGTGCCCATCCCCCCATCCCTCCGTCAAAGCGCCATAGTAGTCTACTATATCTTCTGTATCATCCTCTATATTGTGCTTCGATAGATACTTCCTTCCTTCTCTGAACTATCTTTTTAGTTTGTCTGGTTTGAGATCCTCACCTTCCCCACTGAACTTTGCTGGTTGGGAAAGCTTGATCTTAGGTTTTCTTGAAGGTCCACCCTCAACTGACATCATTACGGGTGGCGAAGGAGGAGGTGGTAGAGGTTCTGGTCTTTCAAGTGGTTTACTCTGCCCTCTGGATAGGTCTGGTGAGTCTGTAAATATATCAGGTAGTGTCTGGCCTCTCGATTGCTGCTGTGATTATATTCTAAAGCTGAAGACTTGATCCATAATACTCTGACGTCTTGGGAGCCCTGGGTATAGTGGTGTTCTTTGAGTTGCTGCTGCTGTAGTTGCTGCTACAGTGGTGGCTGCTAACTCAGCTACTTGTTGCTCAGATCATCTAGCTACTAACTGGGCAGCTGGCTGTAAGAGCTGTTCTGTTGTAAGCTCTTCATCTGAGTCTGTATCAAGGTCTTCTGGTTGTAGGAGGCTGTCTGGTGGCAGTGTTATAGACTCTTCTGGTCCAGGGGTTGGTTCTGATGGGCCTGGAGTAGGCTGCTATGCTAGAGTCTGGCCATAGGTCCTATCGGACCTCGTAGTGCTTCTGCTCCTGCGTTCTGAAATTGTGATTGTTGCACCTGAGCCAGGACTTCCTTTCCCGGCCGGTCCTGCTTCTAACTAGTTATCAATATTAGGGAGGATGATCAATCCTACCTGACGGTCCTCAAGCTTGAAGACTTAGAACTGGCAATTCACCTGCTGAGATGAAAAGAATATAATAGGTTTACTCCTGCTTCAATAAATCAGTAGAGACTGGCGGTAGGTCTGTTATTGCTGGCTCTAAGGGAGGCTTCAAGGGACGCGAAGGTATAGATATAAAGGTTGAGAGCTAGAGGGAACTAAGAATCACCATTCAACTAAGTATATTCTTAAACTAAGCGTCTGTTGAAGTCTGCTGTTCTCCTACTAGCTAGGAGAGGGATTTAAATACAAATTCCCATAGCGATAGCTTCCTGCAATCACGATTATTAGCAGGTGAGTGCACCTTCAACAGAATTATGTAATCCTGCCTAAAACTTAAGACTCATAACACAGCCTCAGTACCAATGCAATATATGATCATATTCCTGCACCTCGTATTCCAAATATAAAGCAAAGTAAATCAAAACTAAACATAGCATAGCTGGCTGGTCACAGAGCAGTGCTGGGGCTGTAACTAAAGTAATCAAATTAAACAATCATCAAGTGCAAAACTAACAAAAGAAATCCAAGCGCTCCACTTCTGTATACCGTTCTGGAACATGTATACATGTTACAAGACTGTACTGAGACTAAGGTTCTTATCTTCAGCTATCTGTGTATAGGTCCAGCCCGCTGAATTTCACAAGGTTTGAAGGGCACATCATTGTTGATATGAAGCCCATTCACACTTTGGGTCTTTCATTTTTCTAGATAGTGTTCATGTGAGTTCGATTAATAATTTTCTCTAACTGGAAATAATTAGCCTACCAGCAATGTTTTTTTTTTCTTGTTTGGTGGTTGGTAAATATCCATGATATTTCACAGGATCGATACTTCTTGCTAAAATACGCGCCAGGAGCTACTTTCCCTTTTTAATCCAAATTTCCTCCTTTTTGATGACTTTTATACTAACTACTTTTGCTATTTACAGGTGTGATTCAGTATCCATAGAAAAGGGCTTTGGCACACTTGAGATCTCCAAATGTTCACTCCGCTCATGCCAGAGACTTGTACTGTACGATCACCAATTATCACCTGACGATAGTGCTTGCTAGAAGCAGTGCTGTACAATCTGCAGAGGGGAGGACTTGGAACCTATCTCACTTTGAACCAAGCTCATCTTTCTTTATAGGCAATAATCAAGCCCATCTAATGTTCTTTTTTTAAAACACTGGTAATTAAAAAAGAATGGAAAGTCTATCAGAATTTGCTTTCTCACAATATTTTCATAGTATTGAAATAATGCTTTCTAGAATGGTTGTGGTATGCTTGGCAGTGAGGCAGGCAGTGCTTGCAATATTGTATGAGTGTTCTATTTAAAAGGTACATCTATATGATATCAGCTGTGGAATATGAAAGGGAAGAAGATAGACTCTCGACAGTTTTGCCATTGGGTAATCTGCTCATTTAACTGAGTACTGGCAAAAATACACCCAGGCATGCTAGCCTCCATGCTTTCTTTTGACTCTCCATACTCCTATCCGTCTATCAATAGAAACATCTGTCCAATCCTCTACGCTTTCATGAAACAAAAGAAACTATAGCTAGAGCATGCTGAGCAGCACTTCCAACACGCTGTGGTACCGTAAACTACCGATGCCCTTTAGTAAATTATACATGAAAGTTTTCCGCCGAAATGTGTGATGTCGGGTAATAGTTTATTTTGTTCTTGGGCGTCCAGGGAAAACTCTCTGAGCTCTCCTTGTGATCTGTGAGGGGCTTTTATTAATCCCTATACTTCTCCGGCCCGCCCGTTCCCTAGTCCACACATCCTCTTGAATCATCTCGATGCTTCGCTTCTCCTCCTGGTAGGTCTTCCCACATTTCTGGTAGCTATTATAGGCCCTGGCAAGCTTGCGGTAAGCTCTCGTATCGTATGCTATGCAAATTTACCTTTCGGACCATATTGGTTGGCGAGTGATGGGCTGTGATGGGTCTCTGGGGCCGAGTTGTTGGAAGTATCACTGAGTGTAAGCACGAAAGGAATTGTGAGAAGCGAGATTAAGAACAAGAGCGAAGAAAATAACTAGGAAAGCCCAACGGGACACGGAAGCGAATACAACAGGGTGACTTTGGTGCAAGCAAGCATATGCAAGGTGCTATGGTATACTTCCGGTGTATAATATTGTTACTAAAGATCTCGCACTATAATATTATACCTTATAGTGTAATATATAATAGAAAATTTTATCTATTATGACATTATATAGAGATAGAGGGGCATAACTTCGAAAATGTAAATAGGAACGAGAAAATGGGATGTTTTTTTTCTTTCGGAAAACTCTCAGAATGCCTCCTCGGGAAGGGACAAGGATCTAATATGCCCCATACAACTAGAAGCCACGCCATGTATGGTTTGCACATAGCATAACAACAACCCAAATAATTATCCCGTTGACCAAAATTTTTACTATCATAGTTGAACTGACTTTTATCATGTGCTAACACTAGCATGGTCGGTTAGGTAAACATAAATGCCCTAATTTGTTATGGGTCTTTACATAAAGGTAGAATGAATATACTTGGGGTGTAAGTGGATTATCGGACAGACAGGGGTTAGAAAATGTATGCTGATACATACATTTTCTAACCCCTGTCTGTCCGATAACCCACCTCCACCCTTGAGTACATAATGTTGAATATGTAACTAAAACGAAGCGGGTGTTGAAGAGTAGGAAACTGAAAAGGCAATAAGGAATAAGAGAAAGAAAAAAAAAGTGTAAGAGGTAAAATTGTATGGAGTGAGCAGAAAGAAAAGAGAAAATGGAAAACTAAGGTCAAAGTTTCTTGGCCTCAGGGGCATTTTGGTTTGTGTGCTTATTTGATTAAACTGGAAATGGCGCTGGAGCAGTCAAATAAAGTGAGGCTCATACTCACGGATTGTGATAAGCTTTGTCCGGCTGCTCTAACGCCATTTCCAGTTTAGCCAAATATTGCGGTACTATCAATGCTTCCGGGTCCGCAGGCGTCCTTTTGGTGGTATTGGCAATTTCCAAAGATAGCTGTGATGAATGAAACACTGAACGAGATAAAGTCAAACGAAAAAGAGATCAAACTTCATTGTGGGGTGGGGTGTCGTGGTGATGGTTCTCTCTCCCTTAAGTATAGAAATCTCGCTATGCTAAACTAACTAGTAACGGTATCAAACATTCACGATATCAAGCGTGCTTCTGCGTAGTTTTCCCCATGGTCACTCACGTGACTGACAGTACCGTAAGAACTCAAATAAACGATCCTTGTGCTATGTAGTCGAGAATCACCCACTTGAGAAAAGGGGCTAAAAACACAGCAAAAACTGAGCCGCTAAGGCCGCCTGAGAGTCATAAAAAAACAAGAAAACACCAGACTTTACCAGAGGAGGCAACTCCAACGACAGAGCACAAGGCTCTTTTATTTGAGTTCTTACGGTACTGCACGAGTGCTTCAAGCCACCAATGCCGTGCTATAATCTGCAATACCGATAGTGTAAACTGTTGGCACTGAGTACAATGCAAATAAACGGTATTTTTCGTCCAAATGTTGGATCTTTTTTCGTGATGAGATCCAAGGCTGATCTGTAGGCGAAACCCAGTGGTGCGGCTGCACCAACGCATGCGCACCGCAAAAGCCTAATAAGTTACAACCTCTTCTCCTTCAGATCTTAGAGATTCCCTCGAAATCAGAGAGAAGTCAAATACTCATTCCACACGATCACTCCTTATCTCTTATAAAAAAGGAGCTTAGATAATTAACTCTAGCACAGATGTTGTCTGGGCACCAGCAGGTCGGCAATGTCAACTCGTTCAATGCGTTGACGAACTACAATAATACAAGTATTGTCAACATCACTGCAAGACAAGATGTTGAGAGACACCAGATTATACGGTGGCTATCGCCACTTGAACCACTGCAACGGCACGGGGGTGTGCAGACTGACCGACTTGATAGCGTGGGAAACTGGGTACTAGACACCAACGAGTTCAGACAATGGTGTGATGGGAAGATGGTTGGGCTGAACCAATGTTCTATTACGGGAATCCAGGGGTGGGGAAAACATATCTTAGGTAGGCAGGCCGCTTGTTTGGAGATAGGCAATGCAGGTGTCACTGACAATTAGCAAATAATAGCTCCCTGGTGATTGACCACCTGTGCGATCAGGCTGCAGGGAAAAACATTGCTGTTGTGGGACTCTACTGCGATTTCCGTGCCCAGCAGGAACGGTCCACCATAGGTATGCTGGGCGTCATCCTCAAACAACTCATCAGCAGAGGAGAGATCCGGAAGCATATAAGGAAGGGTTTTCAGAGGCTAAAAGAGAGTTCGGCTCCGAAGTACCCACTGGAGCTGCTCGAGTGACTGCAAGAAATGGTTTGGGTATCACCAAACATGCGGGTGTTGCTCACCGGGAGGCCCCATATCGATGGCGAAATCATGGAGTTTTTGACACTACTCCTAAAGCAGTGGATGCTGAATTACGGGCAACACGGCCTTCGCGTGGGCTGCTATGAGAGGAAATGAGGGGTGGTGGGGATGCTGCTGGAACAGAACAAGGTCAATCCCAACACTCCTGACAGAGATTGCCGAACATCACTCTTGTGGGCTAAGCAGAATGGGCATGAGGGGGTCGTGGGAATACCGGGGCGATGTCAATCACGACTAGGCTGGTGGATATTGCTAAAAACCGCTCTCGCTGGCTGCGCGGGATGGGGGGTGAGAGAGTTGTAGAGTGGTTGCGGGACCGGGCGGATTTTAAATATTCCAAGATATGCAGCAAGCCTGCAACCAACGCACTGTTTCTCACACAGCCTTGGACGGACGGACGACTGAGAATACTGTCTAGAAGTGAGAACTCAGGGAGCCTCTTCAATGTACACATGAAGGTTTCGGGAGAGTGTGCAAGAGGTTCCTAGATATTCACAGCATAGGATACTCGGTAAAAGTGCTAGGCATCATGCTATATACGAAGCATCTCCACTACAAACATCTGCAAACACCGACTTACTTCTTACTCCATAATGAATCTCCCCATCCCCTACTCTGACCTAACCTTGGCCTTTCTCTCTTCCCCCTCCGCTTCTCTGCCTGCCGCATTCGTTTTTTCCTCTTCGCCCACTGTTCCCTCTGCTAAAACCTGTGGCTCCTCCTGGCCGGAACTCGACTTCCCCCGGAAGCCCTCTCAGAGCACCTCACGATCCTCCCACGCCCAATTCTCCGCCGCCTCTTGTCCTTGATAAACTTCTTCTCCGGTAAACCCCGGCCCGATATCTTTGGTATCCCCCTCTTTTTGGTAGCATTCTCTACTCTACCAGCCTTCTTCCTCAGGGCCCTGAGAGTCATCCTAGCTTCCAGCATTGTTTGATGGTAGTGGTTGTCCTTTGCAACCTGGGATTCGTATTGGGCTATGCGGAGATTGATTTGCTCAGTGTGGGCCCTGAATTGAGCTAGGTTCGCAGCGAGTTTTTCCGCTATAGCATCGATTTGGGTGTGGAAGTCGGTGACGAGGTTAGGGTGAACATCTGGGCGGGCTATAGCCCTGGTTATAATATTGCCCATTTTTGGTGGTTTTGGCAGAGAGGCTAGAAGGAGAAGGAGGAGGGGAGTTAGTGTCTTATGCAGAATGAGTGGGTGGTGTAAGTAACATACTTAAGAATATAAGAGGAATTTACTGCCTTTGGCCAAATGTGAGAGTTATTTTTTTTTTTTGTTTAAGTTGAAGAAGTAAGGGATGGATTGATTGCTGTGAACAGAGGATGTTTGGTGACTAGAAAGCATATGTGGAAAGGAGAGAACTCTTTTATATCAGTAGAGACCTCAAATTATACCAAGCAGTTCAGATCAATAGAATCTGCCTGCCATTGAGCATCCCTACTAGAGGGCAGCTTTGTGAATTATTAGGTGTCCATTGTTTTCAGTATACTTGGGACCATTAACTACTGATACTTGACCCATTGGTTATTGGGAGAAGAAATTATGTTGGAGGCCATTGAGTTTGGTATTAAAGAGCATTGAGCCTCGAAGTGCATTGGTGCACTGGTACCATTGAGGTTACTCCCATTGAAGTTGGTGCAGTATACTGAGGGGAATTCAATGGCAAAGGGGCTACAGGGTCTCTATCCGGTCATTACCCTAACTCCAACTACTAGCGTACATAATGTACGATGTCTCGAGTACAATCACCAATTATCAATCGATGATAGTGCTTGCTGGAAGTAACACTGTACAATCTGCAGAGGGAAGGACTTGGAGCCCATCTCACTCTGAGATAAACGCATCTTACTTTATAGGCATTAATCAAGCCCATCTAATGTTTTTTAAAAAAAATACTGGTAATTAAAAAAGAGTGGAAAGTCTATCAGAATTTGCTTTCTCACAACATTTTCATATTGGAAGAATGCTTTCAAGAATGGTTGGGGTGTGCTTGGCAGTGAGGCAGGTGGTGCTTGCAATATTGTATGAAAGTTCCATTTAAAAGGTACTGTACATCTATACGATACCAGCCACGGAATATGAAAGGAAAGCAGATAGACTCTCGACAGTATTACCATTGGGTAATCTGCTCATTTCACTGAGTACTGGCGAAAATACACCCAGGCATGCTACTAATATAATGATAAATCGTCCTCTAGGCAAGACCTCCCAGACCTTCTACACCAACACAATCAATTCCTCCTCCACGTTTGGTATTATCTGCCTTTGCCAGACTTCCATCCTATATTATCGTATAGCTCAGACCTTTGACAGAAACTGGGTTGCGTAATAGGGTAGATAGAAGCTTCATATAGTCATACGTTACATGTATACACATCCTGCGCACATGAGAGTGCGCAACGCAGGAATCTGTGGTGGAAAGTCTATAGTGAACGATTTATGGAGTTTCCCCTATTTTTTTGTTTCATCTGCCTGTTTCTTTCTCTCTCTCCCACTGGTCTTCACTGCTCGCATATTTACCGGATTGTGTGATAAATCCTCCCCATTAATACCAAATCTATCTGGATTCCCACCCCCACTATTCGTTCTTGAACAATATTTGCAATACACCTACCCAGCCCTCGCCACTCAATCCACCCCTCCTCCCCTCATCTCCCCCCGCCAGTTTTGTAGCCCTCCGCCCCTCGAGAGCATTGGAGGCTTTTTTCGGTATGTATTAGGCACTCTACAGAAGGGTACTCTAAGGGCATCCTAAGCGTTGAAAACTAGTCTAGTAACTCTCTTCCAGGGTTTGCATAGTATCGTGATGTAATGTTATACCTACGCCAGGGGAAGAGTGCTATGAGCAGGAACAACAGTCAAGTCCTAGGGCTGATGGTTGATGTTGTCAGAGGTTGCGGTTGGTTCTGGAAATTGCGGGAGCTCTGTGGAATGCCTGAGATTGGGATGGATTATTTTAGAGCTTTAGTTATTTGACAGAGAAGGTTCTCCTAACATATCTTTCCTTGGTTATCACGAGAGTGTGCGGAGGAACGGGGGATGCATGGAGATATAGGGAGAAGGGGTATGGCGACCCATGGAAGGATCCGGATGCTTTGATTATGCTTTATTGGTGCGCCGTTGGTTTGGTTTGACGATTAGCAAATAACAGCTCCCTGGTGATTGATGACTTGTGCGATCGGGCTGCCGGGAAAGACATTGCTGTGGTGGGACTCTACTGCGATTTCCTTGCCCAACAGGAACAGTCCACGATGAATATGCTGGGCGCCATCCTCAGGCAACTTGTCAGCAGACAAGGGATCCCGGAGCATATACGGGAGGCTTTTCAGAAGAGCAAAAAAGAGTTTGGGGGCCGACGTCTCCGACTCTATGATATGGTAGAAATTCTGAAGAAGGCTGTTATATTGCCCCGGCGGATATTTGTATGCATTGATGCTCTAGACGAATTAGCTCCGAAATACCGACTAGAGCTCTTTGAGTCATTGCAAGAAATCCTTCGGGTACCACCAAACATGCGAATATTGCTTACCGGGAGGCCCTATATCGAGGATGAAATCGCGGAACGTTTAGGTAAGGCGGTTAAGATACCTGTCACTCCTATCCAGGAAGATATTAAGGGCTATCTGAGATGAGGCTGAGACGTGACACTACACCGAAAGCAATGGATGCCGAATTGCGAACGGATATCATGAGAGTCATTCCAGAGAATATTTCAGAAATGTAAACCAGAATACCCAGTACATTTCCAATACAAGCCTAAGTTGTTATTCACTAACTGTGATATTTAGCTTCCTTCTCGTTTCTCTGAACATTGATGCATTTCTAGGAGAGATTACTCTCTATCAGAGAAGGAAAAAGCTGGACGAGATGACTAAAGGGGAGGGTCTGGGTGATGCCTATGCCGCAACCATATCACGAATAAAGGCACAGCAAAGAAGTAGGTCAAAACTGGGCATGGAGGTCCTAATGTGGGTATCGCATTCGGAGCGGCCATTGCATGTCGACGAGTTATGTCACGCCCTTGGGGTAGAAGAAGGATCTACAGACTTGAATATTCGGAATATTCCTGCTATAGAAACACTCCTAACGTGCTCTCTGGGGCTTGTAACGGTCGAGAAGTCCTCATCTACCCTCCGCCTTGTTCACTACACTCTGTAGGAAAACCTCTCCCATAACCCCAACTTATTTATTAAGCCTCACTCGATGATTTCTGAGGTCTGCTTGACCTACCTCAACTTCCATCAGGTCAGGGGATTTTCGCCTACTATTCGCTCGGTCCCACCAACTATCCCGTTTGTCGAATATGCTTCTTGTTACTGGGGTACACATGCTAAGCGGGAAACAACTGAAATTGTGAAGACGCTTGCATTGAAACTACTCGATGGATACGATAGACACATATCTTCGAAGATATTGTTATTGCATAGGATGAGTTTTTGGGACCAGTCTTTTGGCGGGGAAGACAGTCCTAGGGGATTTACAGGGCTTCACGGTGCCGCATTCTTCGGATGTGAGGGGATAATGAATGCTTTGTTGAGGATGGGTAAATGGGATGTGCGAGCAACTGACCTAAGAGGTAGCACGGCATTCGCCTGGGCTGCTGGGAGAGGGTATGAGGGGGTGGTGAGGGTACTGCTTCAGCGGAACGACGTCAATCCCGAGGCGGCTAACGAATATGGCCGAACACCGCTCTTGTGGGCTGCCGAGAATGGGTGTGAGGGGGTCGTAAAGATACTACTAGAACGGAACGACGTCAACCCCAACATTCCCGATAAATATGGCCGGACACCGCTCTCCCTCGCTGCCGAGAATGGGCATGAGGAGGTTGTGAAGACACTGTTGGGACAGAACGATGTTAACCCTAACATATACGACACCGTATTCGGCCGAACACCGCTCTCGTGGGCTGCGCGGAATGGACATGAGGGGGTCATCAGGATACTGCTAGAACGGAACGACGTCAATCCCGACATAGCCGACACCCTGCCTGGACGAACACCGCTCTCGTGGGCCGCGCGGAATGGGCACGAGGGGGCCGTAAGTGCACTGCTGGGACGGAACGACGTCTACCCCAACACAACTGATTATTATGGCCGGACACCACTCTCGCTCGCTGCTGAGAATGGACACGAGGGGATCGCGAGGACACTGTTGGAACGGAACAATGTCAATTCCGACACCACTGACAAACATGGGCGAACTCAGCTCTCGCTCACTGCGGGGGATGGGCATGAGGGGGTCTTGGGGATACTGCTAGAACGGAGCATTGCCAATCCCAACACACCTGCTCAACATTGCGAAACAAGCCTACAACCAACTCAACTCTTCTCCCCGGAGCTACCCGGGCTATCTGAGCCCCCTTCCAAAAGGGCCCGCAGGTTTTGATATCCAACGACATAGCCCCACTCTTCTCCCTCCACCCACTGGATATGCCCCTTCCGGCAATTTAACAAACTTGAGGAAACGTATCTTAGGCCGGCTATACAGAGTTCTCTACACGCTGCCTGAGGTGCTACCCCAGATGCCAAACCCCGGATTGAATCATTCACCTAGAATTTCTCGTTATCTTACTACCCTCCACTCCCCCCAACTGCCCCACCCCCTCCACACTCCTTGTTTTATTCTTTGGGTTTCATTTAACTAATTTTGTATGTTCCTGCGGCCCATTAGCACTTCCCTTTACTCCTTCATATACAGTAGATACACCTTTTTAATCTAGCTTTTATTTCTTACGCTCATTGGGTTAAGCTTTTCTATCCTCTCCCATGATTGGCTTTGCGCACGCCTATATGGGGGGGGGGTGGGTGGTAGCTTCATAAATGTAGACATGCGTTACGTGTAGACACATCCTGCGCATATGAGAGTTGGCGCACCGCAGGGATCAACGTATAAAGGCTTATAGTGAGCGATTTACAGGGTTCGCCCTATGTTTTCTCCTTTGCCCCACTTGTGTCTTTTTTCTTTCTGCCACTGGTGCCTCACTGCTCCCATATCTACCGGATTGTGGGATATGCCTTCCTCCCCATTAATACCAAAGCCATCTAGCTCCCAGCTCCCGCTACCCTTTTTTCAAACATCACAATTTTCAATACCGGTTCGCCCTATCCTTGCCACTCAATATACCCTATTTCGCCAAACACCGCTCTCGTTTGCTGCCGAGAGTGGGCATGGGGGGGTAGTGAGGTTACTGCTGGAACGAAACGATGTCGACCCCAGCACGCCTAACAAATATGGCCGGACACCGCTCTCGTTTGCTGCCAAGAATGGGCATGAGGGGGTGGTGAAGATACTCTTAGAACGAAAGGACGCCAATCCTGAGGTAGCTGACGACGAATACCGCCAAACGCCGCTCTCATTTGCTGCAGAGAGTGGGCGTGGGGACGTAGTGAGGCTACTGCTGGAACGAAGCGATGTCGACCCCAACACATCTAGGGAATATGGCAGGACACCGCTCTCGTTTGCTGCAGAGAATGGGCATGAGTGGGTCGTGAGGATACTGCTGGGACGAAACGATGTGAGTCCTGACACAGCTGACACCCTATTTGGTCAAACACCGCTCTCGTTTGCTGCCGAAAATGGGCATGCCAAGGTCGTGAGGGTACTGCTGGGACGTAACGACCTCAGTCCGGACACACCTGATAAATATGGCCGAACACCGCTCTCGTTTGCTGCACGGAATGGGTATGAGGAGGTTGTGAGGATACTGCTCGAACGAAGTGACGTCAATCCCGACAAGCCTGACAAATGTGGCCAAACGCCATTTTTGCGGGCTGCGCAGAACGGGCATGCGAGAATTGGAAAATTGCTGCGGGGCCGGCCGGGTTTCATTCCCAGATATGTATCAAGCCCGCAGCCACTAGAACTCTTCCCCCCTGAGCCGTCCGAGCCCTCTGAGCCCCCCTTAAAAAGGATCCGCACGTTTTGACACCGGGGACCCGACTCTTCTCCCTCCTACTACTAGACACATACTCTAGCAATGGAAAGACCTTGACGAAACCAAATCCTAAGCCCGCTACAGACAATCCCCCGCTCGCGGACTGACAAGCTACCGCAGATTCTAAACCCCCAGATTGAATCACCCACCCGGAATCTCTCATTATCCTATAGGCCCCCCACAACCATTCCCCTCCCGCGCTCCTCATTCTTTGGTTCGTGTTTTATTTTACTAATTCTGTTTACACCTGTGGTCCATTAGCACTCTTCTCTCCTCCCTCCTTTATTTTTATACCCCTTTTTATTTATTTTCCATCCCCATTACCTTAAGTTACTCTATACCTTCCATGATTAACCTTGTATATATACTTGTATACTGCATAACTCAGACAGCAACTGTATTGTATTATAGGGGGTGAGAGCTTCATGGATATAGATGCAAGTTACATATGAGCATATCTAGTACACGTGAGAGTGCACACTGCGGGTACCAACGGAGGGGATTTTATGGTGAACAATTTACAGAATTTGGTCTATTTTTTCTTTTTTCTCCCTACCGCCTATCTCTCGCCACACCCCCCCCTTACCGGATTGTGGTGAGATAACCCTTTTTCCTCACCAGTGCCGAAGACACTTCGCTTTTTGCTCCCGCTATCTCTTTTTTTTTTGAACATCTCAATTCACAATGCACCGTAACCTCCGGGTCAACCTCCCCCTTTCGCCTACCTTCTCTCGCCCATTTTTTAGGCCCCCCGCCGGTCGAAAAGTGTTGCAGGAGCTCTCGGTATGGATCAGAAGCAACAAAGGGAACTCTCAAGAGTGGAAGACTAGGTTAAGAACTCTCTCTAAAGGTTTGCTTGGTGCCATAGTACGCTACCTGTGGTAGGGGTCTAGTACTGTGAACGAGAAGATTAGTTATATCCTAAACTAGGGTTTGACACCGGTAAAGGTTGTGGTTGATTCTGAAAGTTGGAGGAGCTTTGTAGATAGCTCGGGGGTGCGACGGATCGTTTCAGAGCTTTAAGTTAGTGATTTCCGGAGAAGATTCTCCTGATTTGTCTTTTCTTTGTTATCACGGGTGTGTGCGGAGGAATGTGGACATGCATGGGGGTGTAGGGATGGGTGGTGATCCATGGAAGGATGGGGATATTTTTGATATTTTTTCTTTTTACACACCTGTCTTACCACTAACTCGGTTCGAAGTAATGAAGTGTTGGATATACTTCTCCTACCTTTCCCAGGCGATGCCCAAGTTCCAGGCGAATACTATCACTGTACTGTCTTAGTCTGTCTACCACTGCGCTATCTATTTCCTCAGATGGGCAGCCATACCGATGTTACATGTTCTTACGTTGGTAATGACATTGATATACATAGCGTTGCTGGCACTACAAAGTGCCAGAGTGTAGTGAGATTAGGTGATGGCACAACCTGGCACAATTCCATTGTTGTAGGCTTGTTTTTGTCACTAAGGAAGGAAATATTCGGGTTCTTCAGCACAGCGAGAACTTACAAAGATGGGAAATGGCGAGAATATTCAATTTGAATTGGGCTTGTAAATAGTTTCTCCCTTTTTTCTTCTTAGAAAGTCATTTTATTTGTACATGTATTGCCGAGATGAAGATCATAATTGATGGTGTTGAGTTGAAGGAAGGAAAGACTTGAGGAAGAAGTGAAGTAGAAAGAGAAAAGACGGGAGAGGTAACAGAAAGGAAACAGAGAAACAGACAGGGGTGTGGAAACAATTTTCATAGCTTGCGCATCATTGACTAGTGTGTACGCGTCCCAGTGCGGCCTCGTAGTGCGGGCACATCCCGTATCAAGTGCGGCCATAGCACTGCGATTTCCAACAGGGACTGTGGGGGACTTCCCGAGTGATGTCTCATGATGCTATAATGGTCCGTTAGGTGTACTGTATGATTTCAACTTGGGCTAGTACCTGAGGTCCAAGCTATACGACTATAGTCCCCTACAGTCCGTCCTAGCACCCCTAAAAAGATGGACTATGAGCTGTAGTTAGTCCCTTCCTACCCTGAAGGCGGACAGATTGGACGGCTGGGAATGCTGGCAATAGTATTAAAATTCGGCCGTGGTGAGGGCTCCGGACTACGGTACCGGTAATGCATCCGTCGGACCTTCACTGAGCTTTCCTAACCACTCCCCCGTTCCCGGATCTGGCCTGGCAGATAAAAGGCTGGTATACTCCTAATGTAAAGTACCTCCGCAAAAGTCTTGGTGAAACGGCCTTTTTACACCAAAACTCGCTGTGTTTGATCAACCCCCACACCTAGAATTGCTTCAGATAATGTTTGTGACTTAGCTAATTATTTTCACCTTCATTGCAGCTTTCACCTAACACCACTTATCAGTTCAATTAGCCCTATGGGGCTAAGCTACTAGGCTTCAAAGTGGATCATACCCGTTGCTATGCCAATTTTGTATGTAAAATGACACTTTTTGGCTCACTCAAAACTTTAAGACCCCATAACTTTTCCAATCCCTCACTAAATTTATTAAGAGCTGTGTTTAAGCAGGAGAAAGGTATTGTAATTATATATGAGAAGTTGGGTTGGAAAATTCCTTGGGGTTCATAAACTACCAGTAGCTAAAAGTTGGTGTTTTTGGTGTAAAAAGCCCGTTTCACCAACACTTTTGCGGGGGTGCTTTATGATGTTATTAAAAACCTCGTACTGAAAAAAAAATACCTTATACGTATTGTAATTCGTACTAGTAATTTTACTTACTATGGTATATAGGGATACAGGGGCAAAACTTAGAAATGGCGCAATATGAGAAAGCAAATAGGATGCTATTTTTGGGATTCGCCTATAAGCACCTGTGGTTTTTGAAGTACTTGCAGTGAGAACACTGTCTAGACTCTCGGCTAGAAGGATGATTGATCTGGAATAATGGGATGATTAAAAATAAGCTTTGATCATCGGCTCACTCGGGGGATGCTCTCTATCTCCTTTCTTGATTTCTTGGTTTCTTGATTTCTTTCTTTCCTTTTTTTCCCTTTACCAAGATGCACCCAGAGACTATGCTAGGCCTGAGGGGAGCTTTTGTACGGGGTTAGTCGGCTGTTGAGCTTTGATTCAAACGAAGACTACAAAGTTAGCAGATATGTCAACCAAACCTTCAATATCCCCCTATCCCCCCGCATTCTTACACTTGGCCTAGAATATAAAGTATATCTTCAGTGATCACATTATTGTTATAAAATATTTCCTGGGGTAAAAATATCTTATAGTGTAATCCACAATAGCAATTTCTATTTATTTTAGAAATGTGCCGGGAGGAAAGCGTAGCCTCAAAAAATGAACAGCCAATTGGAAAGAGAATACGGCTTCTTTTCCGGTTTCTCTTGGACTCTCTGCCAAGCCGATTTGGAATAATGGGATTGTTTAAATGTGAACTAAGGCACGATCTATTCTATGTCGATAATACTAAGCAGGTACGAGGGGTGCTGCTGGGACACGCTTAAGCGAGGAAGGTAGAGAGTAGTAGAGCAGATTGGTAGATATCAAATTTATTTACTATCAGGAGACACCGCCAGTCCAGGCATACGGCCACCACAGCATTACTGTCCATCCGGTAAGCCAACGGAACACAAAACCCTGCCTAACCTCTAGTACCTCTGGTCCGGTACCAACCGCACAACCATACCCAAGACCGCATCATTCCCGTCATCACCATCGTCGGCAGAGGCCCATCCGGGCGTTCCTTTAGGCTCAGGGCAACAGGCAAGTCCCAGCGACGCACCACCACAAAGCAAGGTCATGAGTAGCATACAGGCGATCCCAACCAAAAATAAACTACCTTCCTGTAGCCCAGACCCCCGAACATAAGAAATCCTCCTCCAGTACCGTCCATCAAACAACACTACCAAGAGCCATATGGCCTGCCGACCATCAGAGCCCCAACCAGCAACCTGGCCTCGCAACCCAACACAAAAACCAACAGCAACGCATGAATTAACCAACGTCCTCAATAGACCGCCAGTTATCCACCAACAAATCGTAATCCGGGGGCCGATAGCCACATCCGGTCACCAAGCAACCACCGAAGTTATCCCAAGCACCGACGTAAGGCAAGTGAGCGGCAAGCACACACCTCATCCCCCCCAGTCCCCTCAAATGGTTGTTCCATCCCCCACCCTTATTGCCCTCCCAGCCACACGGGCAGCGAATCCGCCAAAACCGTCCGGAAGCGACTCGTCCACGAGGACAAACATGACCAATGCCCGGATCCATCCGGGTTCCCCAACACACCTGCTTCGTCTGCTTCCCAGCAGCAAGCACTCCAGGACCCTCTCTTCCCAAGGTCCGCCAATATTCGTGCACTCCGGCCCCCCGTCGTCCATCGGCCGCTCGTGCATTCTCGTAGGCTTCAACGGCCCCCGTCATAGTCCGATGTCCACTCAGGTCTACCGGAGTCTGCGTCAATCCACTAGAAGAACCAGCAGCGACACCACTAGAAAAACTGGCCACAGAGTGACCGTCAAAACTTCCACCATCGGCCTCCGGGGCCACATCCATCACTGCAAGCCGCCCATCAGAGGTCGACCCACCAACCACAATCCTATTCCCAACCACTACGTCCTCGTCGCCCTCGTTGTCTGGGCCAGTCCTAGCGAAAGAAACCGACCGATCACAAAATGACCTGTCATAATAACAGGTGTCCGCGTCCGGAACAACAATGTCGGAAACAACCGACGAGTCAGAACCCACAGAGGGCACACCAGGCAATCGCACAACCGGGCCACTACCGGAAATAATCGGCCCACCATCAGGAGGGGGCACGTCGCTGTCGTCACCCCCACTAAAAACAGAAGCAGGGGGAGATAATACAGGGTCAACCGGGGGCCCCGCGGACTCACTCTCCTTTTTTAACAAATGTAAACGACGGGAGAGGACGGAAATATGGTGTCTAAGTCGAGAGACCTCAGCTTCGAGAGCAAGGCACTTGTCGACCGACCGAGATAGCGTAACCCCTGTACAAGCAACAGAGGCGGCTGAAAATGAAGATTTTCGTTTGACCATAGCGACCGAAAAGGAGGACAAGAGCAAACGAAGAAAAAACTATAGGTAAATACGATAAATAGTATCGTAAATAAATAATAAAATCAAAGACAGGCTTTGAAGTTAAAGACTTGAAGCTATCGTGAGATACGAATCAAGGAAGATAATAGGTGGAAAACCCGAAATGCGACACGTCGCTCCCTGGCGAGAAGGCGAAAAGGCAGATTGGTAGGAGTTCTGGTTCTTATTCTATCTAAGCGAGGTAGGCGATAGCAACCATATTTATACAGGAGTGTGAACACCAAGTGTAAGAAAGAAATATAAGGGAAACAAAAGTGCAAACAATGTTTAACCCTGAAATCCTGCCAAGTAAATCCCAAATAATATGCATACTTCTGAAGTGGTGTGAGGAGATTATTAGGAGATAATTAGAAATATTATGACTGAGAAAGGTACATAAATATGTAAGAGGTCCTCCGTAAAACTCCGAATATCAGATAAAAAAAATGCATAAGGAAATCCCAAATATTATCCCTAAATAGGTAATGAAATGCCGCAATACATGCTCTAGCTGTAGTAATGTAAACGGTAACAGGTGGTACCGAAACCTAAACTAAGTATAGAAATATACGACAGTGATCATGAAATATAGATAGGAAATATTATGAAATTTCAACAGGGATGACAAAAACAAGCTCTGGATTCGGCGGGGGTCCACTAGAACCCAAATTTTGTAAGCCTAAGCTTTGGAAAACTAGGAAGAGGCGGGAGGTCAGCTTTATTAAGTGCCTGGTGATCGCAGTTGTGTTCGGATAACAGGGTGAGCATGCTACTGTATCAGTGTTGTAAACCACTCATAGTGCACTGTGCTCTGTGGTGCTGAAAATTGCCGATGCCGAGTCCAGTGCAAGTAAACGTTTTTTCCGCTCGGAGATCCAAGGCTCGCCTGCAAACAAAATCCGGCGGGGGCGGGCTCCTGTCGTGGGCTTTCTTGGCGCTACCGATGATGGTGGGGCCAAAGGATACCTGTGCAACGCCAGAGCCTTATAAGCTACTGCTTCCCCTCTCTTAAGGCCCTAGTGATCCCTTTGAACTCCGGGAGAAGTCAAATCCTCTCATTTCACACGATCCCTTTCTATCTTTGATAAAAGAAGGAATTCAGGTAATCGGCTATAGTGCAGATGTCGTCAGGGTGCCCACAGGTCACCGGTAATATCAACTCGTTTAACAGCATCATTAACCTTATTACAGAAACAGATGCCGAAAGGCGTCAAATTATGCAGTGGCTATCGCCACTTGAACCACAGCAACGGCACCAAGGTGTAAGAATCGACCGACTTGATGGCGTGGGAAATTGGGTATTGGAAACCAACGAGTTCAGAAAATGGTGTGATGGGAAAGATGGTTGGGTTGAGCCAGTGTTGTTCTGTTGCGGGGATCCAGGGGTGGGGAAAACTTATCTTAGGTAAGAATGCATATTGTCGGGAGAAAGGCAATGCAGATATCACTAAAAATTTGCGAATAATAATAGCTCCCTAGTGATTGACAACCTGTGTGATCAGGCTGGAGGGAAAGACATTGCTGTGGTGGGACTATACTGTGATTTCCTGGCCCAGCAGGAACAGTCCACTACAAGTGTGCTGGGCGCCATCCTCAAGCAGCTTGTCAGCAGAGGAGGGATCCCGGGACATATACGAGAGGCGTTTCAGAAGGCCAAAAGAGAGTTCGGTGGTCGAGGTCTTCGACTTCCTGATATGGTAGAAATTCTGAAGAAGACAATTACATCTCTAGAGCGGATATTTGTATGCATCGATGCTCTAGACGAATTAGTTCCGAAATACCGACGCGAACTCCTTAAGTCACTGCATGAAATCGTCCAAGTATCACCAAACATGCGAATATTGCTTACCGGGAGGCCCCATATCGACGACGAAGTCGCGGAATTTTTTAGCAAGGCGGTTAGGATACCCGTCAGCCCTACCCAGGGCGATATTAGAAGTTATCTAAAGATGAGACTAGAGGGTGACACTACTCCTAAAGCAATGGATGATGAATTGCGGGCCGATATTATGAGAGTTATTCCGGAGAAGATCTCAGAAATGTAAGCTAGAATATAAAGCATTTTCCCCAATATAAGCCTATGTTATTATTCGCTAACAATGATGTTTAGATTCCTCCTCGTTTCTCTAAACATTGACACGATTCTGGGCGAGATTACTCTTCATCAGAGAAGGAAAAAGCTTGACGAGATGACTAAAGGGGGGGGGCTGGGAGATGCTTATGCCGCAACCATATTACGAATAAAGGCGCAGCAAAGAAGCATGTCAAAACTCGGCATGAAGGTTCTAATGTGGATATCGCATTCGGAGCGGCCATTGCATGTCGACGAGCTATGCCACGCCCTCGGGGTAGAAGAAGGATCTACGGACTTGAATATCCGAAATATTCCTGCGATAGAGACACTACTAGCATGCTGTCTGGGGCTTGCCACAGTTGAGAAGTCCTCATCTACCCTCCGCCTTGTTCACTACACTCTGCATGAATACCTCTCCCATAACCCCAACTTGTTTATCAAACCCCACTCGATGATTGCTGAGGTCTGTTTGACCTACCTCAACTTTCGTTATGTCAGAGGAATTTCTCCTACTCTTCGTTCGGTCCCACCAACCACCCGTTTAGTTGAATATGCTTCTTGTTACTGGGGTACGCATGCCCGGCGAGAAACGACTGAAAGTGTGAAAAGGCTTGCACTGCAACTGCTCGATGGATACGATAAGCACATTGCTTCGAAGATGATGCTATTGCATAGAATGAGCATTTGGGACCAACCCTTTGATCGGGAAGACTGCCCTACGGGTTTTACAGGGCTTCGCGGTGCCGCATACCTTGGGTGCGCTGAGATAACGCTTGCTTTATTGGAGATGAATAAATGGGATGTGTGGGCAACCGATCTAAAGGGTAACACAGCGGTCGCCCGGGCTGCTAAGAGAGGGCATGATAGGGTCGTGAGGATACTGCTAGAAAGGGGTGGTGCCAATCCTGGCGCACCTGATGAATCTGGTCGCACACCGGTATCACTGGCTGCTGAGAACGGGCATGAGGGGGTTGTGGGGGCACTTCTGGAACGAGACGACATTAATCCAGACACAACTGACATCCTATTTGGCCGGACACCGCTCTCGTGGGCTGCACAGAGTGGACATCAGGGAGTCGTAAGGATGCTGCTAGAACGAGAGGACGTCAATCCCGATACAGTTGACATCCTATTTCGCCGGACACCGCTCTCGTGGGCTGCGCAGAGTGGGCACGAGGGGATCGTAAAGATACTGCTCGAACGAGACGATGTTAATCCCGACTCACCTAACAAATATCGCCGGACACCCCTCTCATTTGCCGCCGAGAAAGGGCATGAAGGGATTGTGAGGATGCTGCTGGAACGGAGCGACGTCAATCCCGACACAACTGACGCTACATTTGGCCGAACACCGCTCTCGTTTGCTACCGAGAATGAGCATGGGGGGGTCGTGAGGATGCTGCTGGAACGGGGTGACGTTAATCCCGACACACCTAATAGATCTGGGCGAACACCGCTCTCGTGGGCTGCGCAGAGTGGGCGCGAGGGGATCGTGAGGATACTGCTGGCACAGAGCGATGTCAATCCCGACACAGCTGATAAACATGGCCAAACACCGCTCTCCCTGGCTGTGCGGAATGGGCACGAGAGAATTGTAGAGTTGCTGCGGGACCAGGCGGATTTCATTCCAAGGTATGCAGCCAGCCTGCGACCAACCGAGCCTTTCTCCCCTGAGTCGTCCCAGCTATCTAGATCTCCTTCCAAAAGGATCCGCAGGTTTTGATTTCCAATGATAATGCCGGAATCTTCTCCCTTCACCTACTAGGTATACCCCTCCCCCGGATGAGACAAACTTGACGAAACACAATCCTAAGCCCGGTATGGCACAGCCAACTCTCCACCCGCCGAATGACAGGTCATGGCGGATGCCAAACCCCCGGATTGGGTCGTTCACCTAGAATTTCCCGTTACCTCATCACCCCCCCCGCTCCCCGGCCATCTCTCCGCGGCCTTTGTTTCATTGTTTGTGTTTTATTTAATCAATTTTTTCTACACCCGGATTCCATTGACACTTCTCTCCACTCCATTCTCTATATATGCACCCCTTTGATTTATCTTTTGATTTTCATCCGCCTTGGCTATGTTATCCCATGCCTGCCAATGGTTAACCTCGCACAGCTATATTGTTAGATAACTTAGTCAGCAACCGTTTTTTATTATAGGGGGTGAATGGAAGCTTCATTGATGTAGACATAAGTTACATACGGACACACCCTGTGCAGATGAGCGGGCGCACCTCAGGGATTAGCGAAGATTTGATTGTGAGCGGTTTGCAGAGTTTGGTCCATTTTTTCGCTTTTTTCTCCCTTTGCATTTTTTCTTTCTACCATCTGTCCTCCACTACCTGCCTATGTGCGATCCTGTAAGATAAACTTTTTTTTCACCAGTACCAAAGCCATCTAGCTTTTGCTCCCGCTATCTGTTTTTGGGCATCGTAATTTATAATCGCATCGGACTTTCCTTCACGATCGCAAGCGCATATCCGAAGGTTTGTCGAACGATAACGGTGTAGGTGTAATATGCTGAGTAGCATCAAAGAACTGCTCCCGGAGGGCGTATCTATCCATAACGCACATGCGGTGAACTTCTTTGTCTGAACGATAGCTGGATAGGATATGTGCGTGACCGATTGGTTGGGTGCAGGTCCAATACGGTGAGCATACCGAGGGTCTTCAAGAATTCCAACATAGCTCCTACAAGCGTGGAGTATAAACAAGCGCTTCAGTTAAGTCCTAAAACCGAAGATCAGCATTGTTAGAAATTGTGGTTGATTCTGGAAGTTTCAGGAGTCTTATATATTGTTTGGGAGCATTATAGATTATTTTAGAGCTTTAGTGATTTGCGGGGAAAGCTCTCTGGCTGTGTCTCTTCCTCCTCATCACGGGGGTGCGCGGAAGAATGGGGCATGCGCGGGGATACTGAGATAGGTGTGAGATCCATGGATGGATCGGGATGCTTTTCACACACCTGTCTGTACCGCTAACTCAATTCGAGGCAAGAAGATGTTAAATATACCTTCACTATCTTTCCTAAACAATACTCAAGTTCCTAGCAAATCCTCCTACTACACCTTCTACCGCTTGGCTATTTATTTCCCCATATTAATAGCTATACCAATATTGTATGTTAATCCGGTAGCAATTTCAGAATACACATTCACAGCTTGAACCCCAACCCTCAGTGGTGTTCGAATAATATTGTTTGGTACCGGATTGCAGATGACCGCTATCATACGATAAATTGCACATGGAGGTTATGGAGCCAGAAAACGATATTAAATTTTTAAACCAAAACGTTTGATGTCGGGTAATCTTTTATCATACCCTTTGATTCCGGGGCTGAATCCTCCGATCACTCTTGGCCATAAGTGAGTCGACCGTTGTCAACCCTACTTCCCCTGATATTCCCCTCCTAGGCTACATATCCCCCCAACCTCCCCAATTCCTCCATCCCCGGCTCTACCTCCCAATAACGCTTCTCGGATTTCTAATAGCTATTACTACCGGTCGAAGAGGCTCGGTAGGTTTGCAGTGACCTATTGTATTATACCGTGTTATATTGTAGGTTACATAAAGCTGCCTTTCAACCTGAAGCAGGAGACGAATAATGGGCTATGAGGTGTCTTGGGATTAAGTTGTTGGAAGTATCACTCCACGTGAGCACGAAAGAAACTGTGAGAAGCAAGATGAGGAAGAAGAGTGGAAGAGGAAGGAAGAAGGATAAGAAGGAAAGTCTAGATAGCAGGACACAAAAGCAAACACAAGATGGTAACCTTAGTGCAGGCTAGCATATGGGAGGTACGACGACATCTTGTGTTGGACACGTAATCACTATTTCCAAAATGGGGCTATAGGGGAAATGAGGAATTTTAATGTCTGTATTCACCCAGGGATATGGAAGTAGAGTTAAAAATCTTCTCTCATCCATTAGGCTATCAATTACAATGAGAAAGCTCCTGTTGGTAGTGAGCTACATCCTCCTCCCTAGGAGGATCTGCTTGAGTATTATACAGTGCATCCTTCTAGCGTTTTTGCTGACCTCATGCGGACCACTAATCATGGGCCCTGGGGCGCGCATGTGGGTCAGGAGCAAAACTTCCTCTGGTGAGGTTGGAGCCACAACAGCAATACTGTGTAGCTTATTTCCTGTGTATTTTTCTCCATTCTTCCTTTGCAAAGTTACATGTGGAGGATAACGTAGAACTTAGGGCCATTCTACAAGGTTAGTCTGTGGTTGAGCTATAATTTGAAGGGGGGCGGCAACATTAGCTAATATATCCACTAAAACTTTACAAAGCCTAATAGCCAACCCTTCGCCATTAGACTTAGACTAGCATATAAAGTATACTTTCCGTCTCTCATGACATCTAGTTAGAGTAGCTGAGGCCTAATCAACCAAGACATTAGATAATCCCCTAAAGACATTTAAACCGTTGTATCTGCTGTGTAGTGCCACAGCCTAGTACACTCACTGTAAGAAAATTACCGGACAATAGAGGAATAACTTTTTGACTATTACGTAATCATTCGCAGATCTAATTCAGCAATTGTCCGGTAATTTTCTTACCGCGAGTGTACTCATCTTATTTATGTTTTGCTGAACCAGAGATAAGATCAATTAGCTTGGCAAAAAAAATTTCATCGCACTTCGGAGAAGATGACTGTCCTATCCCTTACCCTGTTTTCAAATTATCGACTTGGTGGTGGCCAAGGCCGTGAGAGCGACCGCAATAGAGTAGTTTTTCTTGATACTATTTAGAGTATTCCTGAAACATTTGCCTTTCTAGTCCAGATTGTAATTTAGATCGCTAACTTATTATGGCAATCAGGATGGAAGAAACTTAGGCACCTCTCTGAAATTGTAGTGCTCAGTACACCACAAATTATGTACAGCTCATCATGACTGTGATCGAAACATCTAAAAGTAGGGCTCTAGTAGTAGGTGTGGTCATGGTTACTTGAACAGACTAGTGTTGTGGATTGCGAACTTGACCCAAAGGAAATAAGACCCTGCACGGCATGCCACAAAAATTGCAATTTTTCCACTTTAATGCTATTTCTTTTACTATTCAGATATATTTAAATTGGGCCTTGCACGGCATGTCACAAAAAATTGTATTTTTTCAAAGAGTATGGCAATTTTTCAAAATTGAGAATCTTATCTTATGTATGATGGATAGAGATATACTGAATCAAATAAACTCTATAAATGAAATTTAGATAGTTAATACTATGCTTGATAGTTATTTATTTCTTACCTACTTGTCAAAGTTCATCAACCTTTATAGTATAGTACGCTTACAATTTTTTTAAGAAAAAATATATATCAAAACTATGAATACTGCACAGGCAAACGATAACCCAATGGAGAGTCAGCCAATTTTAACCCCAAAGGTCTTGGTATCTGCTGCGATTAGATACAACCCTACCTGATATAATTATTTACACCAGGGTAAAAGACAATTTCCAAAAAAATAGTGGTGTTAGTAACAATTTTTTCAGAAAAATACCATTTTTCCATTTCGGAATATATTCCATTTTCAGCTTTTATTGTCATTTTTTTAAATTGGTACATGCCGTGCAGGGCCTAAATCAATTGGGAATGGATCACTCTCGTGGAGGGTGGCTAAACCGGCACTAATTAGTTAGTCCACACGCTAAAATAATGTGAAATTCGGGAACAGGGCAAGGGATCTTATTATTGCATGGTTGTCTTGGCAATTCCGGGCTCAATTCCGATCGGTTCCCACGGACTTCCTGTTTCACCGGAGGACCAGCCTTTAGGCACTTTGCACCGTAAGATGCTTGATCGGCCCCAGGAACATGCGGGCCGTTTTGTGTGCCGTGTGCGAATTAATGCTTACGGTACCCTAGTTGATCTACCGTCTCAGTCTCAGACACACTGCTGGACAATAAGCAACCATGGTTGTTGAGCCCCATGCAAAGAAGTAACTCTGATAGTGGTCGTCTGGAGACCAAGCCCCGACCAGGCGGACGGGAGGAAAAATATCGGCGCACACACAGAGCACTGCCTTTAAAACCATATGCCATAGGCGAGCCCATATCAGACCATGCAGGCAAAGTTTGGCCGCATAGCAATTTAAATCAGAGATAAGATCGGGTTGGCTAAAGTTTTGATAATGTAAATTATTATTATTAGGTTGCCGGACTATCATGTTAGTTATTTTCCTGAGCCGGATGGATTGCTTCCGCTAAGCCATGGTTGCGGACAATTCAAACTAAACTCGCGGCGGGGGCTATGTCGGTTCGGGGGTTATGTCGGGAACGCAGATACGCAGGGGAAGTATACTTCAGTACTCGGTACAGACTCGAATATCCCGAGTGACGTCAAATGTTAATTCTTGTTCCTACACACGCTGTGTATCTCTCTTCCCGACATTACACACGAACCGACATTGCCCCCGCCACGAGTTTAGCCTGTGTGGCACTGTATCATGCGTCATGACATCTTTGAGCCAGGATCATATACCACTAACATCTCCCATACCAATAACAAGAGGTCAATTAACTCGAACCGAGATTTCCAAACAATTTTTCAACACTTTTCGTTTCAGCCTATCTGCTTGCTTGCGGCTGGAGTATGTGGTACCGCATAGGGATCCTCTTGGGTTGAGTCCCGTGGCAAAGCACTCGTCATGATTGTTGCTAGGCGACCTCACTAACCACTTGGATACCCCCCTCACTCGGTTTGGTACTGATTTGTTAGTTTCCTGTGAGGGAATAACCAGCCGATCTCTTCAATTGCAACATTTTATCAAAGTTTACCATAGGCGCGGTTGGTGTAATTTATTTGATTGGTCACATTCGTACCTACCGGTACTAGGGTACCTCATGAATTCATGGTACAGAGCAGGGATCAGGTGTGAGAGAGCAGTGGTACAGCGCTTCCACAGCTGTACCATAATTTTGTCCAAAATAGAGGTCTTGAATCCAAGATCTTACATGAGAGAAAATTCACAAAAATTCAAACTTTTCATAGAACCACTAACAATGGTGAGGAAACTATTTCTATCTCAAAATATCTACTCTATTCCCAACTTCTCATGAGTAGTATGCAGTTGAACTTTGAAATTCTGCCAAGACAGAGTTTCCCACCAAAAGCAAAGGTCTTGGCACAATTCTGAGGAAAGTTTTATTGCTACTGCTTCACAGAGATTTTATGTCATTTATAGTTTTAATAGAATTAAAATAGCCTGCATCTTTTCTGAACATCCTATGAAGTTTTCCTATTTTTAATTCCAATTTTGGTGCTGGAATAAGAGTGTGAAATTAGTGTAAAATTCCTTGAGTGCACTCAAACACACACTTCTCCTAGTGTACCAAAGTTGCCCTTTACAACGGAGAATGACCACCCCTGCACTGCACCATGAATTCATGCTCTACCCTTGTATCCATCCCGCCAGCGCATGCTTGCATAGCCCTAACCCTTGTCAGTTACTAACTCCTCTCTCTTCAAGTTCTGCACATTCCCTCAAACTCCGAGAGAAGTCAAATTCTCACTGCACACGATACCTCCCTATCTCCTACAAAATAGAAATCCAGGTAATAGGCTACAGCGCAGATGTTTTCAGGGCGCCAGCAGGTCATCGGCAATGTCAACTCGTTCAATGCGTTGAACTACAACAACATTTTCAACATCAATGCAGGATCAGACGATGGGAAGAATCAAATTCTGCAGTGGCTATCGCCACTCGAACCACAGCAACGGCACGAAAGTGTGCGAACCGACCGACTCGATAGCGTGGGAAACTGGGTACTGGAAACCAACGAGTTCAGAAAATGGTGTGATGCGGAAGATGGTTGCGTTGAATCAGTGTTGTTCTGTTACGGGAATCCAGGGGTGGGGAAGACGTATATCAGGTAGGAAGGCCTCTTGTCTAGAGAAAGGCAATGCAGATGTCACTGACGGTTAGCAAATAATAGCTCCCTAGTGATTGATAGCTTGTGCGATCGCGCTGAGGGGGAAGACATTGCTGTTGTTGGACTCTACTGCGATTTCCTTGCCCAGCAGGAACAATCTGCCACGAGTATGCTGGGCGCGATCCTCAAGCAACTTGCCAGCAGAGGAGGAATCCCGAAGCATATACAAGAGGCCTTTCAGAAGGCCAAAGGAGAGTTTGGTGGTCGAGGTCTCCGACTTCCGGATATGGTAGAAATTCTGAAGAAGACTATTACATCGCTACAACGGATATTTGTATGCATCGACGCTTTAGACGAATCAGCTCCGAAACACCGACGGGAGCTCCTTAAGTCACTGCAAGAAATCCTTCAGATTTCACCAAACATGCGAGTATTACTTACCGGGAGGCCACATATCGATGACGAAATCACTGAATTTCTTAGAATGGCGGTTAGGATACCTGTCATTCCTGCTCAGGATGATATTAGAAGTTATCTAAAGATGAGATTAGATAGTGATACTACTCCCAAAGCAATGGATGATGAATTGCAGGCCGATATTATGAGAGTCATTCCGGAGAAAATCTCAGAAATGTAAGAAGGAATATCGAGTACACTTCCAATCCAAGTCCAAGTTATTATTCGCTAACCATGATATCTAGTTTTCTTCTCGTTTCTCTGAACATCGATGCAATCCTGGGAGAGATTACTCTCTATCAGAGAAGGAGAAAGCTTGACGAGATGACCAAAGGGGAGGGTCTGGGTGAGGCTTATGCCGCAACCATATTACGAATAAAGGCGCAGCAAAGAAGCATGTCAAAACTCGGCATGAAGGTTCTAATGTGGATATCGCATTCGGAGCGGCCATTACATGTCGACGAGCTATGCCACGCCCTTGGGGTAGAAGAAGGATCTGCAGACTTGAACATTCGGAATATTCCTGCGATCGAAACACTACTCGCATGCTCTCTTGGGCTTGTCACGGTTGAGAAGTCCTCGTCTACCCTCCGCCTTGTTCACTACACGCTGCGGGAATACCTCTCGCATAACCCCAACTTGTTCAGTGGACCCCACGCGATGATTGCTGAGATCTGTCTAACCTACCTCAACTTTCGTCATACCAGGAGCTTTCCGCCTACTCTTCGTTCAGTCCCACCCACCATCCCTTTTGTCGATTATGCTTCTTCTTACTGGGGTGCACATGCCAGGCGGGGAACGACCAAAAGTGTTAAAATACTTGCATTAAAAATACTTGATGGATATGATAAGCACATATCTTCGAAGATGTTATTGCATAAAATGAGCATTTGGGACCGACCTCTTGATTTGGAAGACCGCCCTACAGGCTTTACAGGGCTACACGGTGTCGCATACTTCGGATGCGTGGAGATAGTAGTTGCCCTATTGGAGATGAATAAATGGGATGTTCAGGCAACTGATCTGAAGGGTAACACAGCAATCGCCTGGGCTGCTAAAAGAGGGCATGAGGGGGTCGTGAGGACCCTTCTCGAACAGAACGACGCCAATCCCGACACCCCCGACAAATACAGCCGAACGCCGCTCTCGTTTGCTGCCGAGAATGGACATGAGGGGGTCGCCAAGATACTTCTGGAGCAGAACAACGTCAATCCCGAGGCAGCTGATAACGAATATTGCCAAACACCGCTCTCATTTGCTGCCGAGAATGGGCACGAGGGGGTTGTACGCATACTGCTGGAACAGAGCAACGTCAATCCCAACACACCTGACAAATATGGTCGAACGCCACTCTCGTTTGCTGCTGAGAATGGGCATGAGGGTGTCGTGAGGGTCCTACTGCGACGGAACGACGTCAATACCGAAGCAGCTGACAACGAGTATTGTCAAACACCACTCTTGTTTGCTGTCGAAAATGGGCACGAGGGGGTTGTGCGCATACTACTTGAACAGAGCAACGTTAATCCCAACACACCTGACAAATATGGTCGAACACCGCTCTCGTGTGCTGCTGAGAATGGGTATGAGGGGGTCATAAGGATACTTCTGGGGCGGAACGACGTCAATCCCGAGGCAGCTGATAACGAATATTGCCAAACACCGCTCTCATTTGCTGCCGAGAATGAACATGAAGGAGCGGTCAAGATACTGCTAGAACGACACGACATCAATCCCAACACATCTAATGAGTATGGCCGAACACCGCTTTCACTTGCTGCCGAGAATGGGCACGAGGGGGTCGTAAAGCTACTTCTGGGGCGGAACGACGTCAATCCCGATATGCCCGACAAATATGGCCTAACACCGCTCTCCTGGGCTGCGCAGAATGGGCATGAGGGAGTCGTTGGAATACTGCTGGGACGGTACGACGTCAATCCCGACAGAGCTGACACTCTATATCGTCAAACACCCCTCTCGTTTGCCGCTGAGAATGGGCATCAAGGGGTCGTGAGGATACTGCTAGGACGGAACGACGTCAATCCCAAAATTCCCGACGAATATGGCCTAATACCCCTCTCGTGGGCTGCGCAGAATGGGCATGAGGGGATTGTGAAGATCCTGCTGGAACAGAACAAAGTCAATCCCAACACACCCGACAAATGCGGCCGAACACCTCTCTCTCTTGCTGCTGAGAATGGGCACGAGCGGGTCGTGAGGATACTTCTGGGACGGAACAATGTCAATCCCGACACAGCTGACACTCTATATCGCCAAACGCCGTTCTCATTTGCTGCCGAGAATGGGCATGAAGAGGTCGTGAGGATGCTGCTAGAACGGGACGACGTCAACCCTGACGCACCTGACAAATACGGCCTGACACCACTTTCGTGGGCTGCACAGAATGGGCACGAGGGGGTCGTGAGGACACTGCTAGCACGGGACGGCGTTAATCCTAACACACTTGACGAATATGGCCGAACACCTCTCTCGTTTGCTGCCGAGAATGGGTATGAGCGGGTCGTGAAGATACTACTAGAACGGAACGACGTCAATCCCGATATACCTGATAAATATGACCTAACACCACTATCATGGGCTATGTGTAATGGGTATGAGAGAATTGCGGAGTTGCTGCAGAACCGGCCAGGTTTGATCCCTAGATATATAACCAGCGTGCTACCACTAGAGCTCCCCCCCACCAGGCCGCCCGGGCTATCTGAACCTCCTCTCAAAAGGATCCGCAGGTTCTGAAATCTAATACCAAAACCTGACTCCTCTCCCTTCACCTACCAAACATTCCCCCGGCGATGGACGTGACTTGAAAAAAAAACTCAACGCTTGCTAAAGACAGCCTCTGCAAGCGGACTGACCAGTCGCCACGGATTCCAACCTCCCAGATTGGATTATTCACCTGGAATTTCTCATTATTTCATTGGCCTCTGTACCCCTTGCTTCATTGTTCGGGATTAATTTAACCAATTTTGTATGTATCTGCAGTCCATTAGCACTTTTCTCTACCCCCTTCTCTATATATACACTCTCTTAATT
The DNA here is from genome assembly GCA_003070745.1 of Tuber borchii. NCBI lineage: Eukaryota > Fungi > Ascomycota > Pezizomycetes > Pezizales > Tuberaceae > Tuber > Tuber borchii. Next base: position 116,108 of record NESQ01000180.1, on the reverse strand, counting down.
TTTCTTTTCTTTCCCGTGCCCATTCAGTTAAGTCATTCCGTGTCTATCCATGATCAACTTTCTACATATATTGTTGCCTAACTTAGGCAGTGACCGTGTTGTATTATAGGGGGGGGGATGGAAGCTTCATAGATATAGATATAAGTTATGTATGGACACATCCTATATACACGAGAGTGGGTGCGCTACGGATCAACAGATCAGAGTTCGTGGTGAATGATTTACAGAATTCCGTCTATTTTTCTTGTTATCTCTCCCCTTTTTATTCTTCCTTCATGCCACCCGACCTTCGCCACGCGTCTATTTACCGGATCACGAGATAAATCTTTCTCCTTGTTAATCCTAATAGCATCTAACTCCTTGCTCTCACTACCCCTCTTTGAACGTCACAATTTTCAATCCACCGTATCCCCACCGCTCAATCTACCTTGTTGTTCACCCTTCCCCGTCGATCTCGTAGGCCCGCGCAGCTCGAAAAGCATTGTAGGAGCGTTTTAATATGCATCGGAAGCTCAATGGGAGGGGCATCTTAAGAGTGGGAGACTAGGTTAGGAACTCTCTCCAGCAGTTAGCTTGGTGTCATATAATACGTAGGATGCCTGCGGCAGGGGTTTAGTACCATGAAGAGCATCATATAAGTCCTAAAACTAGAGGTTGATATAGTAATAATTGTTATTGCTGTCAATTATTATATATCTACAGATTAACCCTAACTCCTTATAGTGTGTAAATAATAGGGTATCATACCTTACTAGATTATGGACCGTAACATAAATTACAGCTGCGAGGTACAATACCTGAAAACGACATTTCTGACCTCAAATCGCCACTCCGGGTAATATCTTCTTTTGCCATAGGAGCTAGTGTCGCAGAAAGTGCCGACAAATTAATCCCCCTTATAGCATGTAGATTTTAGGTACATAGTCAACCAGTTGAGATTGGAGGATGGCTAGACAAATGACCTGAAGATGGGGTTTGGCAGTGAGCATATTGTGCGGAGGAGGGTACCACTGGGGAAGGGGCCAGTCCAACCCATTATATTCTTATCAGCAATTCCAGAGGTCAATTATCTATTTAAAAACCTCAATTAAAACCTCTTTTCCTATCAAGATGTCCTATATAAACCCTTCCCCCTCCCACACCTCCATCGAGCTTTAAAGTGTTGCTCTCAGACTAGCTCAGCTGCCGGAACCTATGAGGTCTCTGCCAAGTTACCACATCGCATCGTATTATATCGTATCGCGCGATATAATACAACATTATGAACTTACGGTTCGAACCCTACATGCTACCGAGTGATCGGTGATGACGGAGCTAGCATGCAGAACCTCCCTGCTCGCTGTTTGCTGATGGGCTTGTCGGGACTATTTGTGGGTTTATTCGGCAGCACTTCCGCGAACGAAGTTTTACGCATAGTGCGCACGCTCTCGCAGATAAACAAAGAAGAAATGAACCTTGTATCATAGGACCCCCTAGATAACCAGAGTTTGGCTGCCTTGTGCTGCATAGGTTAGCTAAGTTCACCATGAGATGGAATAGATGGGACAGATTTCCTTCTTGCACAATCTCATTGCCTCCACACCCGTAGTTAAGATATGACAAGAATACCGGAGTTGGTGAGTCTCCTCACTTCTCTGCCGCTAGTCCCTGACAGCGACCCCTTCTCAAATCGCCTAACCTAGCCAACCTAATATTGTAAGGGACCCTTCGAATTTTTTATTCCCGAGCTCTCGATCATCTGATGATTATAGATTCGTAAAGCTCCGATAGCCCAGTGAGCAATTCTAGAAGAGCCATTCCCCCAACTTGACGCAGCCGGTCATGGGAAACACAGCGTGACTGACGGAGAATAAAAACCAGTACATGCGCTCAGGTTGAAAGGAAGTCGAACTCCTCAAATGGCTGGCCTCCGGTACACTATTCGGACGAAAGCCATGCGAATCGTCGATTTCTGAGAATTAACGAAATAACAAACTTACCGCTTGTACCCAGGTTAAAATAGAGCAGCAAGTCTCATAGTACTCGTGTCTCTGCGCTAATATTGGGCACCCGTTTGGGAATAGCTATCGCAAACTCATAAAAAGTGCCGGTATAATGTGCCGGCCGGCCGAACTCGAATGGCAAGTGGGAGCATATGCCCCAAGAACTTATCGATCGCTTCTGTATAAACTTTCATGTAAATTTATTACAAGTCCGAGTGTGGAAGAGACAACAGGTTCAATGGTCAATGGTCAGCCCCAGGATCGGAAGACATTAATCTCCCTCATCGACTCTAGCTACTAGTTCAGGGTCTTCCCACCGCAGTACTTCTTGAGAAAAGAGGCCTCACCACTATCCTCTGTATGACCTGCAAAGGCTACCCTAAAACAGGTGCCCAATCTTGGCGCGGAGACACGGACAGAGCGAAGCGAACCCTAAATGTATTAATAGGCTAAAGCCTTTCTGCAAGGAGAATAGCAAACTAATAAAAAAAGTGAAGCGACGGCCGTATTATTTGCGTACTGTACTGTAATACCAGGTCGGCGGGCAAACCCTAAACGTCTTCTCTGCGGGAGTCCTCTTCTTCCCGTCGTCTGCAATAGTCATCCCTGCCTCCTCGCTAACCGGCAGCTGCCGGGCTATAGAATTCTAGCACAGCCAAGCATCCGTTGATGATACCACTCGCGTGATGGATTCCAGCGCTCTTAAGTCGCCGACCAGATACCAACCAAGTACCACGCTAGGCTGGTCTCGGGTCCCGGATGTGGTATATGGAGAGAGAGGAGGGAGTGATATTCGTTGTAGTCTAGTCGTACAAGAGAGGAAGCTACCAGTGTGGGGCATATTCCTGATAGGAGGGTTTGGTCCTGTATCTGCTAGGGTATTACCCTGCAGAGTTTGTCATGTGCAAGAGAGAGCTCTTGGCATGCCTTCTGTTACTATATAAGACAACTCTCCTACCTCTCTTAGCTAGCAATGAACAAGCCTCCTGACAACAACAATAATATATACACACACAATCTCTCTATTGGGCTACGTCCCACCTTCTGTTACTCCCTCTTGTGCCTTCAGTTAAACATCCTACCTACGGGTCTATCTATCACCACCATACCGTGGGTATTATCAGAGGTAGAGTATACAGGGAATAGTGGCAGGTACTAGCGGAGTCAACACACCATCCATCAAAGGGGAAGCGTGTCATATACCCCACACCGGTATGTACCAGTATGATAGGAGACATACATGCCAAACCCAATCTCACACAGCTAATGGTTGACCTGAACCTTAACCTAGACAAACCCTAGTCTAACCTAAAGACATGACCTAAGTGGGTAGCCCTAATTATCTCCGTACATATCCATTCTCTAAATGGGAGACGAAATCTTGCATTAACCTACTATGATGTCCATAAGGATACCATGTACAGATTTTATAGTAAGAGTGAAATCCCTTCTCCCTTAGCTTAAGACATCGTCATATCATTGTGCTCACAAGAATGCCGATTTTCCGCTGGCTCGTCATTTTCTCAAGTTGATTGCTCTACCGTAAAATCTGGTTCTTAATGAACTGGCCTGGACTAGGGCTTTTCGAAATCTCTAGTACTAAGAAAACTAAGCTTTTGGGAATTTTTAGAAAAGAGGCGAATTTTGGCCTATCATTAATTTCAGAAACATGGCCGATTGTAAACTGTCCTAGTCCAGACCAGTTCATTAACGACCAGATTTTACGGTACCTGCTTTTGGAAAGACAAAAATTACGGCAAAATCAAGGGTTGCTCCTATTTAACCCGAGCCTCATCACTGCTGGAAGGAACTGCTCTGAAGTTAAAATATAACTTAGCCAGTGACTACAGTGGCAAAATTGAAAAAATCCTTTACACTCACCTAAAAAGGACCAGGCATAAGAAGTGGTACGGTGCCTAGGTATTACCCATTAACAAAATTAACCCCCGCACCATCATCAAGGGTAACGCAACCCTTCTCATGACCCCGCATTTTCGGCGCTGCCTAAAGATATTTCTCTAAATCAAATTTAATATCAATTTCTACTATGTATTCTACTAGTATTTACATTTTGTGTCTTTTTCTTGGTTTTCATGATAGTGGAGTTAGTGGGGGAGTGCTGTCGTCATAGCCGGAGTTTTCCCTATTCGTTACCGGCATTATACAGTTACTTTTAAGACACAATAGCATACATGAGCACCAACGCTCTAGAGAGAAGCCTCAGGCAAATTCCCTCCTACCGATATGCTGATTGTGGATGCAATTTCCCTTTTTCATATAGGGTATTTCTCCGCTCGACTACGTGCGACATTCCCTGAGAATTGACACGCAGATGCTCACCTGCCATTTTACACTTCTTTTCCCCTTATTCAAATAGCCCCATACTGGTACCAAACTCCGAGCCACCCTCCCACACAAGTAACCTTCGCATACGCCAAGAAACGAGAAATATCAGTCTAGAATTTGGATTTTTCGAATGAGAAAAAATGGGCGCTAAATGACTATTGTCGCAAGATTGAGCATGGTTAGCGTCTAGAAAGCATGATACTGACACCCGAGTATGCACTGTTTCGCAAAGGCGGAAATCTAAGCCGAACATCTCTCCAAACTCCCGTATATCGCCTTCTATCCGATCCGCCTCTAGGGTGCCCCCACGATCCCTGGGTAGAGTCCCCACTCTACGGCACCCGCAGAGCACAAGTCAGGGTAAGTCGTCATCTCCCCATATGCGCTCTGTGTTAAGATATCGAGACCCTTGCTACTATACTTAGGGACTTTTAGATCATACTAGTCTCAGTGCTTAACCACTGATTTATCATTTCTGCCCCTCCTTTTTCTCCTCCATATTTGCATCTACAGCCTCAATTTTGGTGAATCTCCAAGTGATCCTTCGAATTCATTCCGTTTGCATCACCGGATACACGATACTTCACCGGAGTTGGCGAGATAGCTATGGTACCTGCTCTAATGATTCGGTGGACATGGTGTTCTTTTCTCTGCACCAAATTTGTGATTTCTAAACTCCATTCACTTGCGAAAAAAAATATAAGTTAGGCATGATCCCTCCATATGCACACCATTCGCGTCGGAGACCTACGCACTACCACACTGGGCGCGGCATAACTCTGCATCGCAATCAAGCCTTACATTTCACCTCTTTCCAATGTGGCCTAACAACCTGTTAGAAAGCATTGAGTCCAAGGAGAGCGCAGAAGAATTTCGTCCTGTCATTCAAGAATTTAAGGACCTGATTGAGAATGACCCGACGATTTATATGTTCTTTCACCAAATGTTCAGTCAGATACCCAACGAGCCGCAATTTGATAGAGATCCCAACGGCAATCTACAAGTGCGCGATCACTTGACGATGCTGAGATGCTTTAACGAAATCATGACTTCAGCACCCGAATACCAGGAAGGCCTTATCCTTGCCGGATGTCCTTTCAACGCCATCCTTAATTGGCCAATGGGCACTCCAAGCGGCATTTCTGCATTTCTGAACGAGAAGGTCAACGCACAGGTCGGCAAAATGCTCAAGGAGTGGGCAAAGTTCCTAGGTTCCCCAGAATCGAGATATGTGCTCACCAACAGCCCGGAAGGGGGTTGGTTCGGCCCAGCAGCGTTGACCCAAAAACAAATGAACAACTTCGATAAAATTTTCATCTGCCAACCTTCCGAGCCATACCACGGCTTCAAATCCTGGGACAACTTTTTCACAAGAGAGCTCCGAGACGGTGCACGGCCCATCGAAGCTCCAGACGACGACCGGTTCATCATCAACGCATGCGAATCAGCGCCATATAGCCTTCGGAAGAACGTCCAAGAACGAGATCTCTTCTGGATCAAGGGTGAGCCGTATTCGATAAAACACATGCTCGCAGGCGACTCCTTTACCCCTCTGTTTGTTAAGGGCACTGTTTACCAAGCCTTTCTTGATATCTTATCCTACCACCGATGGCACAGTCCCGTCAGCGGCCGCCTGGTTAAGGCGTATATACAGCCCGGAGCATATTTCTCGCAATCAGTGACAGCCGGGTTCGACGAGGCGGCACCGAATGGGTCCCAAGCATACCTGACCGAGGTGGCAACTCGAGCGATCTTATTCATTGAAGCGGATAACCCCGACATTGGGCTAGTGTGCTTCATGGCAGTTGGCATGGCGGAGGTCTCGTCTTGCGACATTCGAGTACCCATAGGACAACACGTTAAGAAAGGCGAACAATTGGGGATGTTTCACTTTGGAGGGTCAACCCACTGTCTCATCTTCCGTAAAGGTGTGGATCCCATATTCGACCTCCCGTGCGAGCCTGGGTCGGATGCTAGTATCATCCCCGTGAATAGGGCGATTGCGTACGTCCCTCCTAGGAAGATTAATGCAAAGTTGTGATTTCCCCCGTGCGAATTCCGTCCCTCCCTTCCCCCCAGTAGGATGTCTGAAAGTTTTTCTTCTTCTGGTTTTAACTCAAGAATTTGTATACTGGTTGTTAGGGTGGTATTCATTTCTTTTTCCTTTTTGAGCCAGCATATTTCGTCCCAATTTTCTCGCTTTTCAGGTTGGGGGATTTTGGCGGGCGCCTTCATGATAGATTTTCTAGTTATTATTTTATGAGTGGCGAAAGCGAAGAATGTAAAACACCTCTACAGTGTGATACACACAGAAGTGGCAAAGTAATGAGTCTTCCCATTCTCTTTAGTGACCCGATTCAATAAACCCACGGAATACATCACAAATAATATGCCAATTCAGCACTTCACTCTAACTTCCGCACAGCCCATCCACACTTTTGAGAATCGAAAATAAAGTTAGCCGGACAAAAAAGCACAGGTTCCGGTAAGAACCTATGGAACAGTTACCGGTATTCAAAGTTAACCAGCCAAATATATCCCTATTGGTTCCGGCTACTAGATTCCAACCTTGCGCAATTCCGGAGCCTCACTATAAAGTAGCCGGCGAAGCTAGACACTCGGTATTATACATGCGTTATCACTCATAGCAAGACCATGCGATAAGCAAAGAATAAACTCATCCACCCCAAGCACTCAAATAATTAAACCTTGCACGAAGACGTCTAAAATTCCCTCTCTCGGATTAGGGTGGCGAAAGCACAGACCCTGTCGGGGGAGCTTGAGACAAAAAAACAAAAAAGCGCCGGACCTTACCAGTTAAGGCAACTTCCAACGTCCTAGCGCGACGTTCAATTATTCGAGTACTTATCATGACAACATCGTCATCATAACATATAATATTGTGAAGTTTTAGAGCGAATGGGTGACCGCCGTTGTATTCACTTCCGTACAGGAGCAACCGTGAGAGCGGGAGAGGAAGAACAGATTCGTATCTAAAGAGCGAACAAAGAGTAGATGATGTGAATGAGAGTTACTATGAAAAGAAACACGAACAGGAGGGTCCCTTATAGAGACAGAGTCGGCCAAACATCATAGAGACAGAAAAAGAAAGGACCGAATGAAAAGTACGAAATCCTCCACTGTCTTGCATCCTAAACAATACAGATACAAGAATGTCATAGTAAGTAGCCAGTGCTAGTCTGTTCCATTTCTAACAACCAGTGTTTCCGCCATATAAAGTCAAACGCAGACTAACTTTTAGGGATAGTACTTAACCTAGTTTCCTACTTTTAGAGCTAATTTTATTGGGCTTCGGATACATATCGAAAAGCTCCTACAATGCATTTCGACCATACGAAATCGGCGAGGAAGGGCGATAGGAGGGGTAGATTGAGTCGCAAGGGTACGGTGTATTGTAAATTGTGATGTTCAGAAAAGGGTAGCGGGAGTTAGATGTCCTTAGTAATATTAAGGAGAAGATTTTATCTCACGATTTAGTGAATAGGCGAGTGGCGAAGGACTGGTGGCAGAACCCGAAAAAGAAAAAAAAATAGACCAAACCCTATAAAAGTTTTCCCGTTGATCCCGGCTGCGCGCCCACTCTCATGTGTACTGTACAGGATATGTCTATATGTAACTTGTGTCTACAGTATATCTAAGAGGCTTCCATCCAAACCCCCATAATACAACATGGACAATAATACAAATATATACAAAGTTAATCATAGATAGGGATAGAATACCGGTAACTTAACCCAACAGGCATAGGAAACAAAAGACAAATCAAAAGGGAGTCTATGTATAGAGAAGGAAGTAGAGAAGAGTTCTAATAGACTCCAGACGTATACAAAATTGGTTAAATAAAACCATACAAGAAAATAAAGAGTTAGGAGAGGGGTCCGTGGGGATAGCGATGAAAAAACGAGAGATTCTAGGCAAATGAGCGAATCCAGGGGGCTGGCAGCTGCGGTTACTAGCCAGTCTGCGCGCAGAGAACTATCCGTGGTGGGCTTAGGATTGCATTTCGTCAAGTCTCTGTATCGCTGGAAGGGGTATGTCTAGAAGATGGAGTATAGTTAGGTTTTATCGTTGAATATCAAAACCTACGGGCCCTTTTGAAATGGGGCTCAGATGGCTCGGGCGGGTCGGAGAGGGGGGCTCTGTGGACTGCAAGTTTGCTGCATATCTGCTCTGCAGTAACTTTGCAATTCTCTCATGCCCATTTCGGACAGCAAGCGAGACCGGTGTTCTGCCATATTTATCAGGTCTGCTGGGATTGACGTCATTTCTTTCCAGCAGTATCCTCACCACCCCTTCATGCCCATTCTGTGCCGCCCGCGAGAGCGGTGTTCGGCCAGATTTGCCAGCCGTATTAAGATCGACCTTACTCCGTTCCAGCAATATCCTCACGGCCTCCTCATGCCCATTCTCGGCAGCGAATGTGAGCGGTGTTAGGCCATATTTATCAGGTGTGTTGGGATTGACGTCGTCCCGCTCCAGCAGTATCCTTAAGGCCCCCTCATGTCCATTCTCGGCAGCCCACAAGAGCGGCGTTCGGCCATAGTTGTCAGGTTTGTTGGGATTGACGTCGCCCCTCTCTAGCAGTATCATCACGACCCCCTCATGCCCATTCTCAGCAGCAAACGAGAGCGGCGTTCGGCCGTATTCGTTAGATATATTAGGATTGACATCGCCCTGCCCCAGCAGCATCCTCACAACACCCTCATGCCCATTCTTAGCAGCGAACGAAAGCGGGGTTCGTCCAGATTGGTTAGATGTGTTGAGATCGACATCGCCCCGCCCCAACAGCACCCTCACAACACCCGAGATGATGCTATGTACTTGTAGTATATTAGACCTCCGCTTGGGCAGGAAGTAGAAGTGGGCGGTGGTTGAGTATCGAATCAAGACTTTTTCCAACAGCACGCTTTGATTTATTCGAGTGATACGGCATGACGCCGCATCGGCGAGGACATGGGCCGGCAACCAGACTAAGGGGATCAAACCAAAAGTCAGAAGCTTCAGTATTCCGAATTTCCCACCAGAAGGCAATATCATCACTCGTTCCTTCCCCCATCGGATAACTTGTGTAGATACCACTACCGGCCACCGGCAACGGTCATCCTACCGAGACAATCAACCGAAATAAACAATGGTCAAGCTACTGTGCCGAAATGTTTCATGAAATCGCAACTTACAGCAAACTGTATTTGCACATGTTTGCTCTGTCATTTCTGGATATATTGTCGCGGTGCGATACCGTAGGATGTACATTTCTACTGTCCAATTCCGTTCCACCTTCGAGTTCCCACCTCGAGTCAAGGTAAATGACGTAGCATGGACACTTTCGCGGAAGAGATTGAGTGATCGCCCATTGCCAGGTCTTTACCAATTCCAGACTTTTCGGTCCGAGGGGTGGCACGAGAATGTTCGTACTGAGAGGAGATTGGCCCGAACCCGATACACAAACTAAAAAACACGGGACGGAAACCCCACCTCCCGGGCAACAAATACTACACGCACTACAAACCAAACAACCCAACCCACAGCCCCTCTACTCATATCATACAAATTCCAATTTCTTTTATCTAATTTCTAGTAGGAAGCCACTCAAAAAGTTATCAAAGCCCATTAAGACTCAATCTCCTAAACAACTCTTGCACCCATTAAAATCCGCAAAACCCACCATTACAGGTACTGTACATAGCCGACACACCTCCCAGATGAGAAAACACCGCCACCCGGGCGTCCCCTCTGCCACGTTTCGGGCACCCTCCGATAAACCCCACTGATAACTTCCTCGATGCTACGATATCATCTCCCCCATGGAATCTTATGGGGACCATTCACTCCATCAGGAAGATAACGAGGCACAGGGCCACTACTCTCTTCCGAGAAGTAAGACCATACGGACTATGCACCTTACCGGTAGGATATCCGGGGAGCGAAAAATCAAGCTTTACCAAACCAGTACTATACTAGTACACGAACGGATAACGCCCTACACCATAGCGGCGTCTAATAAATCAACGCAATTAAACAAGTTGCCATACCAGTAGAGCCCCCATCTTTTAGCCAGAATCTGCTCCATCATGCACAGTACCGTAAAAATTGGGAAGACCCAGAATACGCTAGCAAGGGTAAAGAAGGTGTGGCAAACCGTTGCCCCCCTTTAGAGGAAATTCAACTGCTAAAAGAGACGAAATTCTGTGCTTGGGTGGCGATCATGCGAAATATTATTCCCCCTTGAAGCAATTTCTCTTCCAGCTCTCCTCCAGCCGCGCTTTCGTACCCTTGCTAGCGTATTCTGGGTTTTCCCAATTAATACGGTATGTTGCCAGAGTGGAGAAATCCTTGTATCGCGCGATCTAGAAGCTCAGTCAACTTGCGGTTTTGGAGAGGTAATACAGCATACCGTTAGGGAGCCGAAACAATGAATTCAGTGCAACCAAGAATTGTGCAACCCGCAGTGACTTTACCACTTCCTTAGTCTGTAACAAGGTAGGTAGTCCGGTCAGTTACTGATCCTGTGGCAAAGTCCCTGCGAGCTAAGCAATTCTTGGCAACAGCAAATTTCATTGTTTCATCTCTACAAGGAATAGAAAGGTACTTGTAGTACCGGTACTGCAACTAAGAACTACTAGCCCCACCAAAGTAAAATCTCAAACCTTCCCATGTTAAGTCAACTCTTTAATTTTTGTCATCCTACTGTAATTCCTTGCATGGGCCTAGGTTACCACCGTATATAGTTCCTATCCTTACTCTATCCAATTTTCTAAGCACGTAAAATCCTTCAACAGAACCTGAAAGGAGTACTAGTACTGTACCCATCGATGTTTCTCTTGGCATAAATGTCCGGAGGTGACGTGCGTAATGGAGCAGAATCTTCCTATTGTCGATCCCTGCTTCGAATATCAACCATTACAGCAATCCCTACAAGTCAGTTGAAATGTACAAATACCCTAGGTCCTCCCCGTAACCCGCAAGACACTAGCCAGCCACGATATACCGCACCACTATGCCAGAACATCATTACTGTATATTATCCCCCGGGTAGGTTAAGCGCGGGTAGGAAGTATCCGGTCTATTATATAGACCGGTTGGGGTTGAGTCCGCTCCGTGTGTACTTTTACTCTAGAATGCTAATATGGGGAGAACGGGGGGGCATATTAATTGGACAAGAAGGGGATCTCTTGGAAGTCTGCTTTGTCTCTTCATCCCCCTTTATTCCTCTTCCTTCTACTTACCGCACTCGTGCCTTTACGAACAGTGCTGCATTCCAAGATGCTACGACGGCTTGCAGTCGCGATGCTAGCACTCGCTGGCATTGTGTCGGCATCGGGGCCTGCGGATACACTGAGACGGCATGCCAAGCTAGCGAGAGCCGCGCAGTTTGAGACGAGGGAAAAGCCGAATTTCCGGGTTAACGAGAGAGCGTCAAAGTCCAAGTATTACAACAGCAATACCGCTAGCATGTTTCCCCGCAGATTCTCCTATCCGAAGTTTGTTTACTTATTCAACTGACACCTCATATAATAGAATACTGGGTCAATGGGGAGAAGATCCCCGATGTAGATTTTGATGTCGGTGAGTCGTATGCGGGGCTTATGCCCATTTCGAAGAATAAGAACGAGACGAGAGAGCTCTGGTTTTGGTTTTTTCCTACGGCCGGGACGGTTGAGGATGAGTTGGTTATTTGGTTGAATGGCGGTCCTGGATGCAGTGAGCGCCTCTGAAATCCATGAAGAAAAGGAGTTTTTGTGGTTGATGTATATTATCCGTGAAGGCAGTCTCGAAGGACTTTTACAGGAAAATGGACCCTTCTCCTGGTAAGTGGAATCTCTCCGATCTGCTCACACACACAAGAAATTAACCCAAACCACGAACAGGAAATATGGAACCTTCAAACCAGTGCGCAACAAATACTCCTGGCACAACCTCACAAACATGATTTGGTTAATCCCCCAAATCGACCGATTCTATGGGCGCCAATCTAACAACCGGCAGGGTCGATCAGCCCGTAGGAACCGGCTTCTCCCAAGGTGTCCCCAACGCAGCCTCCGAAGAAGACGCCGCACAACAATTCCTCGGCTTTCTCGAGAACTTTATTAAAACCTTTAGCTTTGAGAATAAGAAAATCTATATAACTGGGGAATCTTACGCAGGCTACTACGTTCCCTACATCGCGGATGCAATGTACAATAGGAACGACAAACAGCTCTTCGACCCCCGAGGTATCATGGCCTACAGCCCTGCCATAGCCGAATGGGTGATCCAGGAGCAGATCGCTACGGTCCAATTCGTAGACTATTGGGCGAACCTATTCGCCCTGAACAAAACCACCATGGACCACCTCCATGCCACAGCCGATAAGTGCGGGTACACCAGCTACCTGAACGAGAACCTAGTCTTTCCCCCAAAAGGCCGATTCCCGACTCCTCCTCCACAGCTCGACACATCTGAGGAATGCAACGTGTGGAGCGCTATTTTCAAGTACTCCCCCCCACATACCCCAGCAAGGCACGGACAGAGCTGATAAAAAACCCCCCAGCGCCGCCCACTTAGTAAACCCCTGCTTCAACGTCTACCATATCACCACCACCTGCCCAACCCTCTGGGACGTCCTCGGATTCCCCGGATCCGTCAAGTACCTCCCGGAGGGCGCACAAATATACTTCAACCGCACAGACGTCAAAAACGCCATAAACGCCCCGAACACAACAACCTGGAAAGAGTGCTCAGACCTCAGCGTGTTTCCCAATGGAGACCCCAGTGAGCCAGGCGTCTACTCCGTCCTTCCGCGCGTCATCGACAAGAGTGAAAGGTCAATTATAGCCCACGGGGTATTAGACTTTAGATTCATTGCTAATGGGACATTGTAAGATGCCCGCCTCCTATCATACCTACCGTAAAGCTGCGAGAGCTAATAAAATGTACTACGGGTATTATAATAAACAAACAGGTTAGCAATCCAAAACATGACCTGGGGCGGGAAACAAGGATTTCAAACCAAGCCCGTGGAACCCTTCATTGTGCCGTACGATGACCAGGGAACTATGGGTGTAGTACATACCGAGAGGAAATTGACGTATGTTATTTTCATACAGTACACACCCGTGACATAATAATTACCTTTTCTGACTGGCAATCCATAACTTAGGTGGGTGGAAATTGAATTATGCGGTCACATGGCCCCGCAATTCCAGCCTGGGGCTGCGTATAGGCAGTTGGAGTACCTCCTTGGCAGAATTGATAAGCTTTAAGCAGGTATATAGTAGGGAAAGGTATAGACTAGGTGGCTCAAATTTCAAAAAAGTGAGGAGTAATCATAATTTGTCACTCGGGATCTTACGCATGGGTGTGTTGTTGTTGGATACTGGTTTTGGCTTGTATTATACCGTGCTATGATAATGTAAGATCCTATAGAAGTATCATAGTAATTTCCTACTACCATTAACTCGCTAATTAGGTTTCTTTGCTCTATCTTCCATTCCTTACCCCTCACTCACCTGACCCATGCTTCTCTACTCTTCCATCACTCGAACTACAGCAACAGTCTTCTAATATGCCAACCCAACCCAACTCACCCACATCCCCAACACTGGTTTCGCAATCCTAAAAAGAAAAGAAAAGGGTGAAAATAAAGCAAACGCCATTAAACCCGCTAAGTTAACTCAAGACGCTCTTTTTTAAAAAAACCCCCCCCCCCCCCCCTAATAGCAATTATAAAAATGAAAAAAGAAAGAAGCGAGAGAGAAATAAAAATATAAAAATAAAAATAAAAATAAAGTAGGGCAATATTATGGCAACATTCAATTCCCAGTTGCAGGCATTTGAGGGCATCATCAATGATAACGACGTCTGCTCCGCCAGGAACAAGAGAAGAGGACCACCAGATGAGAGCCAATAAATAGCGCTTATGCATTTGTTCCTATCCATTCATTGAGTAGATTCTATCATCTGCATTAACTTCCGCCTCGCTGATCATCGGTCAATGGTGATGATGTCGAGAGTGGTTTTTTGCCTTTGCCAGACGTTAGGACAGTTGCAGTAGCAGTGAGAGTAATCAACGAGGAGGAAGTATCGGTATTATTAGTGGTGGTGGTGGTAGGGATGGTAGTAGTAGGAGAAGAGTCAATCTCAGAGGGCTACCACCGGATGAGAGCCAATAAATCGCGCTTTAGCATTTGTTCCTATCCATTCATTGAGTAGATTCTATCATCTGCATTAACTTCCGCCTCGCTGATCATCGGTCAATGGTGATGATGTCGAGAGTGGCTTTTTGCCTTTGCCAGGCGTTGGGACGGTTGCAGTGGCGTTAGGAGTAATCGATGAGGAGGAAGTGTCGGTAGTAGGGATGGTAGTGGAAGAAGAGTCAATCTCAGAGGGCTGCCGAGAAAGTACTTTTATGAAGGGTGATGAGGGTCTTGTTCGCTCCGGCCTGTCGTCACTCATGAGCAATTGTACGATAGTACGAGAAAGGATTAGGAATACACACATAATCTCCCCGCGCCAACACCGCCACTATGACTACTACTGCTGCTGCCGCTGCTAGTGTTTGAACTAACAAACAGCAACAAATACTTCAAATTCGGCAATGTATGTCGAATATCCATGACCCACAGCCCCTGCGAACTCATCAATTGCTCAAGGTCCTTATTCAGCAAAAAGATGGCATACTCGAAGCGGAAGTAGACGCTTCCCTTCACCCACAGCGGGAATGTGCGTGCGCCAGCGATGACGGAGATGGGGTCGCGCACGAACGAGCTGCTGGACAGCGGTTGCAGTGGGTAGCGCAGGTACGTGCCCAAGTAGAAGGAGAGGAGGTAGGCGACGTGTGCGACGTAGCCAAGTGCTGCAGAGACGGTGTCCGGATCCGCATCCTCATGGTGCGTGTTTGGCAATGGGAGGGAGCGGATGGTGAAGGCTAGGGGGTGGTTCGGCACCTATGATTTCTTTATTAGCTGGCTGGTGGTGGTGGAAGGGGGAAGAGGTGGGAAGAGGACAGGTTCGACAGGGTAGACCGTTTGTAAATCTTCCACTATACGACGTCGTTGGGCTTCTATTCCCTTTTTAGTTTCTCCTAGGTCTTTCCTGCAGCGCTCGAGGCCGACAGCTGCTTCCTTAAGGTAGTTTTCCCCCGTCTTTTGCGCCTCCCGCCCAGCCGCCATTGCTTCGCGGCGCATTCGTAAGCTTTGCTGCAGGGCTTCTCGTTTCTTTACCGCTGCGCTCAGGCGCTTCCTCTCCGAGGCTAGAAAACCCTGCAGGGTCTTCCTAGACTCCCGTGCTTGTGAAACTTCTCGGAGGGGCGTCATTGAACTAGACTCTCGCTCTAGGATCGCGTTTATCTGGCTGGAGACTTTGGCGCTTGTTTGCTCAGCATCTTTGATGCAGTCTTCCAGGTTGTTGAGCTTCATTATCGCATCATAGGAGGTGGTGGACTGGATGGAAGTAGGTGTTAGTTTAGCTGGGCGATGGAGGATTCGTCGGAGATCGGGCTAGTTAATACACACGATTAAGTTATCCGTAGCGGGAGCGATGGAGTGAGCTGAAATAGGCGGTGCACTCCCACGAATTGGTAATTCCCTATGCAGAGCGGGGGAAGAGAGCGATATGTCCATAAAGGTAGTGTAGATCCCATCAGATAAAAAAAATATGATGGAATTTGTAGGGAATGGATATCCAAAGTTCTCTAGCTGCAGTCACCCACTCCTAATTAGCCCTCACAAGGTTCCGGTAGCGAGTGAATGAGCGGGGAGGAAGTCTAGCGGTGAGAAAAGAAAAAATAAAGTTGGAAGGATGAATTTTGATGAACATTTTTACCAATAAACTGCAGGGCTGAGAGCGCGACATTCAACTCGACAATTAGCCGGAATTGCCCCTGAGTGCCGGCCCATATCTTTACAGTGACCTTGTCCAACCTAGAAACGTGCGGCGCGCTATGCGATAACTCGAAGAATTGAAAATTCGGATTCTGTAAAACCCGCCTCCCATAAGCTCTCGTTTCAAGAATCCACGGGTCGCAGAACCCCCCATACCATAGATTTTGACACAATCTCACTGATATAAATCGGATCATCTGATCGCTCTATCAGCGCCCCCCCGCCAACAGTATGTAGCGAAAAGAACACGTCCGCCATTCTACCCGCCGTAACATCCTCAAGCCTCTTCTGCCTTGTCATCGGGTTCTCCAAGCCCAGAGGGTTCCCCCTCGTGCTTCGGCGCCGTAGTTGTCCACCGGGCCTGGTAAGGTCCATCTCGGACTTTGCATGAATCAGTCCCCCACCACTACTGCTACTGCCACTAGTTAGTTCCTCGGTACGCGCCGGTAACTTCCCTGCCGACTTCCATGCCCCGGCTAAAACGTCATCGTCAGAGGACTTTGCGGGGCGGGCAGACTGCGCTTTCTGCACACAGGTAGTGAGGTTCCGGAGGGCGATGCCGTTTAGATGGCGGAGTTTTCTACCCTGCTTTCTCATATATGGTTAGCTCCAGGAACCGGGTCGAGATAGGAGGAGGTCAAAGGTTAAATGTACGGATGGCAGTAGCAGTGGGCGCTCCCGGGGAGCGGTTCCAATCCCCGGAACAAAATCCGTGTCTGGGGTCGTCCTCAGACCATCACTATCGGATGGCATGATAGTACTCTTAAGGAGTGTTGCGGTGGCAGTTGAAGACAGGATTGGCGAGTTAGCGTTGTTGTAGGAGGGATACGGTAGGGTCTAGAAGTCTCTTCCCGTTGCTTGTGTGTGTGTGTGGAATGGGGGTTGGATGTTCAAATAAAGTTGCAAGCGTGCATGACGCTATCCTTGATGGTTAGTGTAACTGGATAAGGTTACCGCAGAAATTAGAATAATTGGGTCTCGCCCCAAGACGTTAGAGTTGCCTCTCCTAGCAAGGCCTGCGCCATTTTTCTTTTTATTTGTCTCAGCGGGCGGCTGACGAGCACTCGCACTTCTTAATCTAAGGAGGGTTATTATTAACGTCTTACAAATAACTTAAGGCCTAACGGTACTCGAGTAATGGCCCCCAGTTTCTATGAGTGATATTAGATTTGTTCAAAGCTCAAAATTGCAAAAAAAGACTTGCTAGTCAGAGCTACCGTAATCATGTATCATACACTCGGAGTACTCGCGCCGAGAATAAGTCCTGAGACAACGAGCGCCCCCACGATCCCCCGCGAAATCCACCCATCACGATAACCACGATAGCTTTTGCAATCGCAACCATAGCGATAATATCTATTGATACTAAGGCCTCGACATTAGAGTCTCTCTCTTTCTAAGAACCCAGCATTTAGTAATAGGGCCTTTTACTTTGGCTCTGGCATCAACTTGAGTCATTATTGTATTCCGAGAGTTGAGTTTTGTAGGGAATTACGGTTACGCCCGTTATCTCAGGACTTATTCTCGGCGCGGGTAGTCTAGATTTACTTCACTGGAACAGCGGCGGATCACTGTAGCCACCCCAACGGCAAATTCAGACGCACAATTTGTGTGAGCCATTCCCCATACCTGATACTAGAGAAAGTATCAAGCACGATGAACATATAATTTTACGCCAACTACTCATACAAAAACCCCCACATCTCCCATATACCACGAGAAATGTTATTTTACATACCCAGACCCCTTTTCCCCTTTGCCCCCGGTAAAACTCCCCGATAGGATGGTAAGGAAAAGGAAAACCATAACAGAAAGGTAAATAAAAATAAAATAGGAAAATACTCTCAACGGAGGACCCGCTAAGGAGAAGAAAATAACCGAAGGCCCTCGGGGGCACATAAGAACTCAGAAACAATCACCTACCCCAGATAGAGTAGGTGTAAATACAGGAAATAAGTGGAGAAAGGTGCCACAATGGGCATTAGTCAGGAACGTGTTCGCTCAAAGGCAATGCACTGTCGGTAGTAAAAAGGAAAAAGATCAAAAAAGCAAGAGCAAAATAATGCAAAAACAGGACACAAGACAAAACAAGACGGAACAAGACAGAAAGCAAAAAACGAAAATGCTGCCAACGTAGAAGAATGAATAGCGCAGCGTGACTTTTTGAAAGCAAGGACTCCGTACCAAAACACAAAATAAAATAAAACAGCTGCCTTTTTCTTTTCTTTTTTTTCCTGTGGCCACCAAACCCATCCCATCCGACAGACGACCAACGTTCATTGAAGTAGATGGCGGGATCTCCGCCAAGATTGTGTCGACTTCTTCTAGAGCTGAGCGTTGGGCTGGTCGTCAAATCTTGGGATTCCCTACTTCAACACCGTGGCTTCATCTTCGACTCCGGTCCTCTGACTTTGCCATTCAAGGGCTCTCGTCTCCATATTGCCCGAACCACGAACTCTCTAGCACTTTCCTAACATCCCACCTCTCTTCAGGCCGTATCGCAAGGCAACCTTTCACCACCTCAAGGACATCTTGTGAACTCCCGGCTTCAACTAAGCCCCTACATTTCATCAACTTCCCCTCGTCATATTCGCCACTCAAAATCTTATTCATCAGTTTGGGCTGGAAGTTATGCGAGAATGGAAGGCTTCCGGTGTGCAACGCGTAAACCACAACGCCGAATGCCCATACGTCCGCTGCAGGGGTAGAATTTGGGGGGCAGGGCGAGGATGACAAGGTGTCTTGGCCTGATATCATTTCGGGGCTTGCGTATTCAAGGGAGCCCATTAGGGAGGTGGTGGTCGATGGGAGGAATCCGGAATTGGTCGATGCAGAGGAAGACTTTCGGGAACGTCTCGCAGTATTGAAGTAAAGGCCATCACTACTGCTGTCATCATCGTCGTCCTCGTCATCTTGGCTCTTTATAAATTCCGCCATCCCAAAATCACAAAGCAACAAGTCTCCTCCCTCATCACTATCAACCGACATATCCACAAGGCAATTTTCTAGCTTCACATCTCGGTGCATGATGCGCATGTCCTCATGGAGATATCTCAAAGCACAGGCAAGCTGGAAGGAGTACTTTTGTGCCAGTCTTGCGGATATCCCATGGCGATTGGCCTTGATCAGGTCGTAGAGGGATCCGCCCTTAATGAGTTTTGTGAAAGCAAAGGTTGCAAAAGGGGTATCATAGACAGCAACGAGCGGCAATATATGGGGGTGTGAAATGCATCTCCAGAGCGACACTTCATGATCAAAGTCCGCCTGAACCTTGTCATTCTCACAATCAACTTCACGTGCTTTCTTTCGAACGATTTTCACCGCCCGCTTAATCTCTATGCCTCCTTCTATGGTAATAGCCTCCTTGACTACACTAAACCCTCCATAACCGATCTGCTTTCCAAGGACGTAGGAGCCTACCTCCTGACCCTCGGAATCAGGCTCAACAGGCTGTGCACGGCTATTATTGAGACTATTCAGGAACTAAGGTTTTTCGGTCAGCAATTATCATGCAGACAGAAATCAGGCTACTGATACAAAAGTAAAACTTACCAGGTTTGCTGGGCTTAGTTGCGAGGATCCCCCATACCTAGGGCTAGAAGATCGATCGCTCTGGGCCCGCTTAGACCGTGACCTTGGCATCGGCTCGAATGTATAAGACTTGCTTCTCGACGAGTGCCCGATACTACGAGTGGGCCAAATTGGTGAGCCACCCTGGAGGCGATCGTCCAGTGGCGAACCAGTGAACGGTGAAGGGAAATAGCCTCCAAAGGCATCCGATTGAGGGGGTGGGGTGTAAAACTCGTCGGAGAGTGGAGACATGGTGGAATCCGAAGTCAGGGAAGCAACTCGCTCAGGGCCATGATCCGGACTATCCAAAGGTGTTGGTGAAAGGAACTGGCGGGCAGAGGTACGACGCTCGCGGATTGAGCCACTTCCATTCCTGTATCTCGTAGAGCCTTCTCGGTATTGAGAGTCTTGCTCTGACCAGGTGAACGAACGAGTTTGTGGTTGTTTGTCTTCAAAATATTCTCTTGGTGCCGTCGAATCTGGCTTGATTGGCTTTGGAAGGGGTGACTGCAAAGGAAACCGTTTACCGCCATCAGCCTTGACATGAGAGTCAAAGGCGATAGATGACTTTCGTGCCCGGTTTGCTTGTTCAATGGGTGAAATGAAATCGGGATCCCTAAAGGTTCCATCCTCAACAACTCCGCCTTTTCCATTACCGATATTCTCAAGCGAATCCGTTGAGCCGATATCTATCCTCCCGGATGAGGATGCCTGTGGCATAGAGATGGGGGAGCTAGTCGTATGGCCATTGTGCGAAGCGACGAGGGGAACATTTCGAGGGGAATAATTTGAGGAGGGATCGGTGGAGGAACCAGAGCAAGCAACCGAATCGAAACCTAATCTACCAAACCTGCTGTGAACATTGGCCAAACGGTCCATCGCATGTGCGATATAGCACTGTGATGGGGTGTGTGAGGGTAAAATGTTTGGCAGAGGTGGTGGATTACGTATGTGCAGCGTTTAAAAAAGGTCGGCGGGGTTTAAATCTTGTCCTAGAGCCCGGCTGTGGTTACAGGGTTCTGACCGATGGCAACCAAGTACGGGACAAAAAAAACACCAGCAGTCTATTACGATGCGCCGTTAAAGAGACACGATAAAAATAAAAATGAGAAGACGCTCCAAAAGTGTAACAGTATGGGAGACAGGTGTTAGTATGGATGAAGGGGATGGGGGGGAAAGTTAGAAAAGTGAAAAAAGTGGGAAGAGGGGAGAGTAAGTAGGCAGAGGTTAAAGGACAAGAGGGCGGAGCGCGCCGGATGTAGGGGCGGGGAGAGTAGGAGAAGGAGTGGATGATATGGGATCAAGCTAGCAGAAACGAGTAAACGAAGGAGGGGGAGCCGTTGATTTGTGTGGTGTGTGTGTGCATGTGTGTGTATGGTTACGAAAGGGTATGTGTAATGGGATAACACGATGATTCCTACCGGAACCTCCAAAAAAGAGTGTGTGAGCGAGGGACGATGCTACGAAATGGTGAAAAAAATAATACAGACAAAGAGACGAGCCCCTCCAGCCAAGGGAGGGCGATGAAAGCTAGCAGAGAAGGGGAGGGAGTGTGTGAGAGAGCGTGAGAAAGAAGGGCAAAGAGGAGGAAGGAGAGGGTATGATGCAAAATACGGTGGAGAGAGAGAGCAATAGAATGGAAGGAAAGAAAGAAAGGATTGGAGGAAGGGAGGAAGGGAGGAAGGGACTGAAAGAAAGAAAGCTGAACGAGTACCGGTACTGTAGCCTGTAGGGTTATGGAGAACACGAGGCCTCCGCAGCAAGAACAGGGAGTTATGCCAGTGAGAAAGAAGTGAGAAAGCCACTCCAGTCAAGCAAGAGAAAGTCTGAGAAACAGACGCCAGGCGCTGCCCTGCCAGTACGGCACTCGAGCAAGCGGGCCAAAATTATTGTCAAAGTTTCTCCTTTCGAGGGACCTGCCGCTAGAAGCCAAGCCTACCGGCACTCGAATGTCCCTTCCCCTCCCTTCCCTTCCCTCGCTCTCCCCAAAAGAAAAAAAAGCCAGGCCCTACCGGCACCGCATACTCGAGTATCGACCCCACGATTAAATTTGTGCGCCAAAACTCACTTTCCCACCCCCGTCCAGTTTAGACTCTCCCCCCCCCTGTTCATGCGTCAGACTATTTGCTGGTTCAAGGGAAGGGACAACTCTTCGGTTGGCTGCCGGTGGCGGGGAGGGGGATGAGGCTTAGTTCTCACCTTGGGGGTCCGACACTATGTTTGCATGGGTCTCAGGATGGGGGTCTCTCCACACGACTGGCTGATATTCTACCCTTTTTGCGGAGAGAAGGGCATCATCCATTCGAAAACAACCAGTGAAAAACAAAACAAAAAAAGGTGTGAGGTGAACGGTTGGAGCCAAGCCAGCTCGGGGATCACACCTTGATCGGAGAAACATGGGAAAAGATGTGTGGGGGGCCCAGCACCCGTTTTACTTGTAGGGGAGAGCCACTTGTGTCAGTCTTCTTCTGTCGCCTGAAAACCTTCTGCCGGTACACTTGTAATTTCGCTCCAGGCCCCCCTTTCGGATTGGAGCGATGGGCAGAAACAACTCCTAAAATCTCAGTTGCAAACATTCCACCTGGTCTGATTACATGTATTTCCAAGATACTTCCCCACCCTTGCCATGAATCTCATGATATTGGATTGCGGTACGGTATTCGGGTACTCGAGCAGTTTTGGCCAACTGCATCCGAAAATGTGCTTGTCCAAAGGTCTTGTATGATAGATAACGGTACTCGAGTACTCGAGTACAGTATGACCCAGGAGACTATGCCCATAGAATTATTCGAGCAAGGAATAATAACAAAATACCACTCTTAATATACATGTCATATCATGCTCACACCACGGATCCAACAGTTCGGGTCTCAATTGCTTATGCCATCATCTGCCGGCACTCCCCTTTGCGGTTCGTCGTTCAGTCGAAAAAAAGGTGATGATCGCCGGGTAATGAGGTCGCCTTCTTCATAGGGCCAATCACATCCCAACCTATCACTCTCCCGCCCTTGATTCAGTCTGGATTTCCGGCGGGGTTGTGACGGACCATCGTCCTCCATGTTCAATTCTTGCGGAAGAAACACTTCACCGTCATGCAAGATCATAGCGATAGTCAGTGCACGATGATGCCTGACCAGTGACAAATTGTTTACTCGCTTCAATTATCATATCACAGATCCACAGAATGCGTGTGTATGCGTGTGTGTGTGTGTGTGTGTGTGTGTGTATGTGTGCACCCTTGCTAACAGCACCAAAAAGTGCTGACAGTGCAAGCAGTCTAGCCTGCCGTAACTCTTGTGGGATGGGTGAATTGTTGGTTAGTTTATGCTCCTCTGCATTTTGTTCTTCCTTTTCTTTTTTTTCCCTTCCCATTCTTTCTCCTATCCCTTAGTGAGGTGAAACAACGGAATTCAGTCCTCCCGCAAAATTGCGCAATAGTTTGTCTTAGACAGTGGATGAATAAGCAGTTGGCAACGTCATCAGTACAGTAGCCAAAATCATGGTGAAGAATAATTCTCGTAGAACTCAAGTTACAGAAAACTCAGAAACTATGCCACGAGCCAGAAAAACCCGTGTTCAACAGGCCAATCAACCTCCTCAGCCTGAGAGACCTCCAAGTATATTAAGAAAGCGGAAACCATTGGGTACCTGCTCTACCAATGGTGTGCTGCCAAGCATGGCATCTGGTGGTACGAAGTCTGCCTTTCCGAAGCGCTGCAGAATGTCAAATCGGACTGGTGGCTGTCAGTTATTCTAACACAGGTAATTCTGTTGCCCAAGAGGAGAGAACAAGCGAGAGGGAAAGAGGGAAGGTAGCAGAAGTCCCGGCCGGGGAGATGAAGGAGAAGGAGAAGAAATCCGCAATTGAGAAAATCCGAAATCTGCCACCACCACCAGTTCATACTCCATTTCAAGGTCTTTTTGCGCCCCATATGGCCCAGTCTATAGGTCTAGCCACTGGCCTTGTAGATCCATATAGATTGTTTTCACTTTTCTTCTCTTGGGAAGAACTCGAGATTTTAGCGAAAAATACAAATCTCTATGCTGCGGTTCACGATGCTGGAATAAAGAGTAATAGCCATCCTTTTGTTCGTAGGTGGCATCCTACGACACCACGTGAGTTGCTTCTTTTTCTGGCTATTTTAATCCATATGGGATTGTGGAAGGGAGCTAGCCCGAAGGCATTTTGGCGCCAATTTGGGACTCGGAGGCAAGGTGGGGAACCGATGAGCTGGATGAGGTATACTCAGTTCCAGCAACTGAAACAATATCTCCACGTATCAGAATCACAGGATACCCCAATTTCACGAAAGACATGGTGGAAAAAGCTAAAGCCGTTAAACAGCAATATGCGCACTCGAGCCAAGGAGTGTTTTTTGCCCTCGACAAATATTTCCATAGATGAAATGATGATCCGCTTCCTAGGTCGCTCTGCACATACAATCAAAATGCCAAACAAGCCAATCAGTATAGGATATAAGGTGCTGGCATTATGTGATGCTGGTTATACTTATGACTGGGAACTCACTTCACGGGTAGAGGGATTCACTACCGCTGTGCAGCAAAAGAAGCCTTACCCACTTTCGCCTACCTCATCAGCAGTTCTCCAAATGCTGACTACGCTTCCCTATCGCACTCATTTTTTTACCGCCAATATGGACAACTACTTCTCCAATGTGCGATTATTTGCTCGGTTACTAGAATATGGAATTGGAGCTTGCGGAACAGTACGCTGTAGCAGCAAAGACTTTCCTGACTGCCTGAATATTAGTAAGGATAAAGCAGTTGGAATTCTGGAGTGGAATTTCGCTACAGGTCTAGTGGTACGGCAAATTCACGAAACGCAAAAAAAACAAGCCCCCTCCAGTAATCTAGTAGTTCCGGAGGCTTCTACCTGGGGCATCCCACCGGCGATGGCTTTTCTCTGGCAGGATAATAGCACAGTGCATCTATTATCTACCGTTCACAATTTAGACTCGGCTACCTCTTGGGTAGAAAAGCTACGACAAAAGCCCCGCGATACTAGCACTAATGCTGTGGCTGCTTGAAAACCCTTTGCCCATCATGAGCACCGGAAGCTTCTCTCTATTCCCAAGATTGACGATGACTACAATCAGTACATGGGAGGTGTCGATATCGCGGATCAGCTACGGTCCTATTATACAACTCAGCGTGTTGTACGGCGGAATTGGCAGCCTTTTTTTTATTGGTTATTGGATATAGTTATTATCAACTCATACCGGCTTGCTCGTACCAATGGCTCAAAGGCATCACATCGCGAGTTCCGTTCCTCCCTTATTTCCTCCCTTTTGACTACCGCTCAGAAGCCTTCTTCAACCCCAGAAACAAGATCAGATAAGCTTAAGTTTAAGTGTATTTACAAGAGGCGATCTCACCTACGCTTGCGCAATCCTGTTCGGTAGACTTACATTACTAAAAATACTGGTGAACCACAGCCGATAGGTGGAAGAGGCACTCTCCTTGGACATGTATTGATTTGGAGAACTACTCGGGCATGGTGTTTATGGTGTCGCTGGCGGAGGAAGAATGCTGGCCCAGGTGTAGAGGTCAGAATAGGCCATGTTAAGTCAGAGTGTCAGCGGTGCCATGTTGTACTTTGTCGTCCTTGCTTTCCTTTCTTTCACGGTGTTGGAAATAGTTGAGAAGTCGTGCTATTGTCTTTTTTTTTGTCTTTCCTTGTTTTTATATAACTTGTTGTTTTTAGTAATCTGAACCCCGGTTCCCCCCCTGTCATGATGGCGCAATTTTGCGGGAGGACTGAATTCCGTTGTTTCACCTCTCTAAGGGATAGTACCAGCGCAAAGGATCAGAAGGCGGGGATCAGAAGGCGGGAGCCAACCCTCCGCGAGCATGACAAGAGAGACTGCACGAACGAATAAGCATAAAAGTGGAGAGATAACACCCTCTCTTAGCCCCTCCTATAAATAAATCCTACTCGGCTTTCAACGCGATATCTACGGCACCACAGATCCAGACCGGCACGGTATCGTACTGTGTGCTATCGGTACAGACACAAATTGCACAGGTTTGCTGGTTTTATTGTAAAAGGTCGCATCGCTGTGCGAGATATGCCTTCGCCCCTCGGAGCTCCTCGTTTGTTTGACAATTGGCCTGCCGCGGAGATACCACGTCCTACAGTATCGTTTTTGCTAAACGAAATGATTTTCCTACAATACAACCTGCTCGAGTACTCGTGCTAGCACATCTTTTCGGGTTCGGAGGCAAGAGTCGTTGACCGTCTGGATATATGAAATTGCAATTCGCAAAGTGCTCGTGCAGCTAGTGATGTACTTGTACAGGCATACCAACACTTTGCTTTCGCCCTCGTCATTCTTTGTAATTTGGTTGCAGCTAAAGACACTGGGGAAAGGGTTGCCTCGCTCGCTCCCTCCCGACGTTGCGCTCATGAATGTTGAACCTCCATTTTCCATTACCCTTTTCGGAAGACTATATTCTTGGCATGTTTTCTGAACCCTTTCTCTCGGTCGCGCCTAACTCGCACGTAGTTTCTACTCGAGGACCGGTGTCGCATCCAATTTACCTGCCTGTCTGCCTGTCTGCCTGTCTTCGTCTATCGCAAGCTGGTCCTCAACAGAGACTGATTGGCTTTCCTGCTCCATCATACCGGTCAGCGGCACAAGTGCCATATTCCATTTTGCCCTTTGTCCACTTGCTTGCCTCGCTCTGGAGCAGGATCTCTGTCGATTACAGCCTCAGCACTCGAGTACCGGCACTCCTACATCATCCATACGAGTCGTCCACCCTGAGTGCATACCTACCACATACTCATACATACGCATACAGATCCTATCCAACCTCTTGCCAGCATCCCCTCTCCCTCCCACCACCACCACCCCTAAAAAAGCATCTCTTCCCCCCTCTCTCCCTTCCACTTCTACCCCCACCCCCAGCCAGCCTCGTCCCGTCACGAGAGCACACGAAACTTTCGTTGCCCTCTTTCGCTGTCTTGCGAACAGCACATGAGATCCCCTCCTTCCCTTCGCTCGCTTGCTCTTCAAGAAGGATAGTCCGCATCTTCCCGATAGCCTATTTTCCTATCATCTTTTTTTTTTCTTTTCTATCCCTCCATACTCATTTAATAATTACAGTACATACATACATACATACATTACTATACTCGAGTACACTATACAGCTGTGCTTGCTGGCTGTAAACCAAAAAGAAGAAAAAAAAACATGACTCGTCCACAAATCGTAAGGGCCGGTGAGTTTGTCTGCTCTTGTTGCTGGAGCTTTAGGGATACCTGTTGTCTTTTCAACCCCCCCCTCCTAAACCCTCTCTCCCTCCCTCACCGACCCTATTATTCACGGTGCAGAGAAGAGCTGGACTCTCCCATCGTCACCATTTCCTCCCCCTCCCCCATCCTTTCGTTACTATCAATCCCCTCAAAATATCCCCACCCACCCACCCACCTTACTAATAATGCTTTCATTTACTAAAAAACTATTCGGCGATTCAGACACGCTTGATTTGCAGTCGCGCGATCGAGCCTCTGCGCAGGATCATTCGAACGCCCCTAACAGTCCGAGAAATACTGCTGGTTTTGCACCCTCTCAGGCACAGGCTATTCGCAATGTTTCGACAGAGCAGGCTCAGACGAAACAAGACACGGAAAAGCCGAGTGAGCTTCTGCAGGATTCCGATGTAGATGAGGTTGAGCGGGATTTGGCTGGTTCCGAAGAGATGGCCGGAGATGATGGAAGCTTCGACGATGACGACATGGGCGATAGGATGTCCAGTAGTCCCAGTATCGCTGACGGTGTGTGATGTTGCTGTTATTTTTTCTTCTTGTCTTTTGTGGATGGGCTAATGAATGGGCCTTTGTGGGTGTAGAGGATATCGACTTCGAGATGGTTTATGCTCTACATACATTCACTGCTACGGTCAAAGGTCAAGCAAATGCCACCAAGGGAGAGCATATGGTACTTTTAGATGACAGTAACTCCTACTGGTGGTTGGTCAGAATTGTCCGGGATGCTTCGATAGGTAAAAGGCCCGCAAAATACATTGATATCGCAATTTTTGCTGACATTCGGCGTCTGTTTGTTTAGGATACCTTCCAGCGGAGCATATTGAAACCCCTACGGAGCGACTGGCGCGGCTTAACAAACATCGCAATATAGACCTAGCATCAAACATGCTCAGCGACAACGCCCACGAAAAATCAAAGAATCCCCTCCGGAAGGCTATGCGCCGTCGTAATGCGAAGACCGTCACCTTCAGCCCTCCAACATATGTCGAAGCATCAGAATATGAATACTCCACTGAGGAAGAGGAAGGGGAGCGCGACTACTATGCTGAAGATGAGGGGCAAGATCAGGAGAGGGACTCTAATGACATTGAGCGCGTAGATTCTGGGGGAAAGTCTAGTGATGAGCGACCCAGATCAGGAACAGACTCAAAGAATGGCAGTGACACTTCTCGGGATGATGGGGACGTAAAAATCCGCAAGAATCCCGCCCTTGCTTCCTTAAGGCATCCCGACTCGGCTGTCTTTAGTGACGACAAAACCGAAACCAAAAAGCTTACTTTGACTCCAAATCTTCTGCGCGACGATGCCACTACTTCAGTTGATCATGTCCGAGGTCGATCTTCAATAGAAAAATCGTCGAAACGGGACGATGGTATTACATCACCTCCACCTAATGGCAAGGATCACAGGAAGGCGAAGAAGGGCGGAAGTGTGCTTGGTAACTTGTTCAAGAAGAGGAATAAGAAGGGGAGAAAAGACGATGAAGATGATCTCGATGAATGGCTTCATAGTGGTGACAAGGCTGACAAACAGAATGCCAGCATCAGTTCCAGAGAGTCTGAGGACAGCCAAATCGAAAGTGTGAAGAAGGACAAGGAGGAATTTCACCGGCGTGAGGATCAACGAAGACAGCAAGCTCAGCAAACTCTGCAGAAGCAGCAACAACAACAGGAAGGTCCCCAAAAGCCGACCGTCAATACTGGAGCACCCTCAACAATACGTAGGGTTGAGTCTGATGGTTCGCCGAAGAGTGCCGATAGGGAGAATAAGGATGATGTGCAGGTTCATGGCCCGACAGCTCAGCAAAAACAATCCATTGAACTTCACCGTAATGATTCTGCCTCTAAGCCAGTTGCTGTGTATGCTCCTTCCGGTCGAAAGGGATCCACATCATCTGAACGTCGGAGTGGGGAGACAGACAAAGGCCCCCCAGCTGAGAAGAAACCTATTACTGCGTATTCCCCTCTTGAGCCAAAAGCCTCAGAAACTGCTGCAAACAAGAAGGCCGTTCGAAAGCCTTCAAATGATAACATCAAACCAGCATATGTTCCAAACACTTATCAGCCTGCTCCGCAGCCCAGCAGTTATAGTAGCAGTGGAAATGAGTCCGGGACTAGTAATGGTAATCACGCTCACCAGTTCCCAGAGCGCCTTTCCGAATCACCCGAGCATATTTCGTACCATGATGCTATCTCCGACCGACCTGATATGCTCGATCTATCCAGCAGCTCAGAAAATACATCCCCGATACACTCGTCACCGGAAATCATTGATCGTGCGAATACATTAGAGTCCTCTTCGCCTGAATCTCATGCGATGACTCGCACTTGGTCAGATTGGAGTCTAAGGACCTACTTTGAAGATGATAATGATGTTAGGGACATGTTGATTGTAGTTCAGCAGGACAAAAGCAATTGTTCTATAGCTAAGAAAGAGCATCCAGACATTGGGCCGCTTTTCGAAGACGCCAGCACCAAACTCGCAGACATCACAAAGGTAAGAATTTGTTCAATTTCTCAAATTGCTCAATGTCCGGCTAACCATCCGAAAAGCGTCTCGACGGAATGCTTGGCGACTGGCTACAACGTAAAGGCCGGACCAGGCCTTAGTTCCACAGTTCTCGTCTCCAGGCTTTTCTTTAGCTCTCTTTTTTTTTCCCGTCAATAGCAACTACGATTCTCCCACATCCTCCCTTTCAGGTCTTGACTATTTTATTTCCGTTGGAGTTATGTCTATTTCTCATTTACTTTATTTCTGATTATTTTACCTCAGAGGATGTCAAATGGGAGACCTGTAACTTACTTTCACAAGCGAGCACTAGAGGAAAGGTTTGGCGGGGGTGTTGGTCGAAAATCACAACCTTTTTCTAGTTTTTATTTTTATTTCATTCCCTTATTTCCATTGGTATCGGACGGAGTTCTGTGCAGCGCAAGATACCCTAAGTTTGTGTTATCAGGTTCATTTTTCATTTTCAATTTTTTTTTTTCATTTACCGGCGGCGCTGGGCTGGCTGGCTACTTATACCTTCCTTCCTTCATCCCAGTGTCAGTTCATTTTCATTTTCATTTCATTTTCATTAATTACCGGCATATATCCCCGACTGGATAGCTGTAACTCGATGGAAAGCTAGAGAGAGAGATGTGCTGGGGGAGGGGGGAAGGAAGCTTACGAACATGTATGAAATGATTGAATAACCTAACTCGCGTCCTTGCTCATTGGCGTGCTGTATCTACCTACTTGATTACGAGGAACATGTTAAGGGGGCTATCGAGGTATAACATTGGCCCCGAACTCGATTTTTTTTATGTGGTCCGAGAAAAAGTTTGGGAGTTTGCATCATGAAATGTCACTCAGCGATAAACAATTGCACAGCGTTATTGTAGGAACTAAATTAAGGGAAATCGGTTCTTTAAACCGTGCTAGTGACTAATATTCCATTAGTGTAATAGAGATTACTGATAGTAGAATTAAAGTTTGTCGCACTAGTCCTAGTGGAAAATTATAGTATTTCAGATACTCGAAGGCGCTAAGAATCTATAAAGAATACTTGTTCGTAGGTCGGGGTGGACTTTTTTTTTTTTTTGAATCGTCGGAGGAGCGGGATGAGAGGGGGTGGGGGGAGTATTAATCCCCATCGAGCAAGTGAGTCTAAAACCAAATACTTAGAATAAAAAAATAAGATATGGTGAGATTCGTTCATGAAGAGAGTAAGTTATACTTAAAATATTGAATGTCAGAGCCCTTACCATATCCATAGAAACCTTCCTTCCTTCCTTTCCTCCCACTTCACTTCACTTCACTTCCCACCCCCTCTCCAACACCGTAGCAAAATCCACCCACGTGCGCTCCGCCCACCTAGGACGGCAATTGTGGCAAGCACTGGCGCCACATATCCCGCAGTGGTAGGCCCAATTGAAGAAGTGGCGCCTTTTGCAGATCTTGCAGATCTTGTTGAACTCGCGGGTTATTCTTTCGTGGGTGCAAGGGCCGCTGGTTATGATGACGACGATTGGGGCGTTGGCGGGGACGATAGTATCGGCGGCGGGGTCTCTGGCCATGTTTGTGGTGGTGGTGGTGGTGGAGAAGAGGGAGGAGAAGAGGGTTTGGATGGTATTACGGAGCATTAATTTTAGTGGTCGCGTTGGGTTTTTTGTTTGTATGTATGATAGCAGGTTTGAGAGTTAGTTCTGGGGTGAAGGGTATATCATGATAGGTGAGGGTATGATAATATAAAGTCCATCATGGTTCTCACTCGGGGTGGGATGTTGCCAAGACGTTTGGAATTGAATTTAATGGGTGGTGTGGTGGATAGATCTGATAAGATGGTTGCTTATCAATTAAAAAAGCCTCGCTAAAGATGAAAATCACGGACCAAATTGAAAAAAAGGGGAATAATTTATCTTGTCTAAAATGACGACAGTAGATCGAAAAGGGCTGAAAGTGAGATGCGGTAAGGGTAAACAGGTGACTGGTTCACTTTCGGCTTTCCGGTCTTGTGGAATTGTGGAAGGAAGGGTTGCAGGGTGGTTTGTTTACTCAAACAGCTAATTCCTATTTGGCCAATTTGGCCAAGGGGTTTTCGAGGAAGCTATTGTTGCTGGGGTCGATCTGACCTGAAAGAAGAAAGTGTTCTGTCTACTTATCGTGGGCGGATGGATCCAGTAAAAGTAAACAGACTGTCGCGCTCGGCGGCTTTTTCAGCTTTCTTCCCCCTTCAAAAGTCTCTTGTAGCCTTCGCTTCCATTGGGGGGGGGATGGATTGGATTGGATTTGTGGATTTTTTTGTTTTTTTCTTGCCTCGGTCCTTTCTGCCAGCTCACAATTCCCCGACCCACAACCGAAGAAGAGTAAG
Organism: Tuber borchii; assembly: GCA_003070745.1. Lineage (NCBI taxonomy): Eukaryota > Fungi > Ascomycota > Pezizomycetes > Pezizales > Tuberaceae > Tuber > Tuber borchii. The sequence continues at coordinate 84,182 of NESQ01000180.1, read as the reverse complement.
GAAAGAAACCCCCTTCCTTTCCTCTTTCCTCCAACCACTGCTCCTCTTTCATCCACAAACGTTTAAAACATCTATCAGTATCTTGGTGCGAGCACACTGCTGCATACAGTCTCCAGCCCCCCCTTCATCTCTTGATTGTATTGCAGAGGGAATCGGGCGGAGAGAGAGATAATTTGGCCCACTCAACACTTTGATCTCCCCTCCCCCCCTTCTCTTTCCCTACCCCACACTCTCCCTCCTTTTACCTTATTGCTCTCTTCCTCCCTCATCGCTAAACCTCTTCCTCTTCCTCATCACTCGCTATATCCCCCCCCCCCCCCACCTTGGACCGCAGACTGTGTTGCCGCCTGGCTCTGTCGCGTCGCGAAATTCCAATTACCTCTATTCCTTCCTTCCGCTTTAGTACAATCTTGTTACTGTTGTGGTCGAGGTTTGTCTCTCCGATTGTTGATCCCCTGATCTACCAGCCCCCCCAACAACAACGCGACCTTCTCCTGACAACCAAACAAGCCTTCCATCATCTGTTCATCCACTCACCTGCTTGTGCTCATCGCTAACAGCGTTCCACGGTAAACAGCTTGATAAACAATGGTTGACACGAAAGAATTGATCCGAAAGGAGGTCAAGACGGTCACCGCGTCTTCCTCTCATGGTCGCAGTGGGTTTATGAGGGGTGATGGCTACTTGCAGGTAACTAGTTGTTTCCTAGGAGGAGGAGGGGGAGGATAATGTTTTGGAATGCTGATGTAGAATTTCAATTATTATAGCTTTACCTCTCCCAGCTTCAACATAATCCTCTGTAAAGCTCCTTTCTCTCTCATTAGTCTTTAGCGTGTTTTTTTCTTCTGAATTTTGTCCCTCCATTGTCCCCCGCTATTCCATGGCTCGCGATGCGATGTGTTCCTGGGGATGTATAGCGTACTGACGCCAGTTTTTTTTTTCCTTCGTGCGCAGGCGGACCAAGATGCTCACCTCGGGTACCCTTTCTGCCCTCCAGGAAGTCATCGCGTCTGTCTACGCCGGTGATCGCGACAAGAAGGGATCCTACATCACCGCTCGCGTGCCGAAGATGGCTATCTACGGTGCTCTAATTTCCGCTCCGCTCGGTCATATTCTCGTGGCCCTGCTCCAGAAGGCGTTCGCCGGTCGCACCTCGGGCAAGAGCAAGTTGGCGCAGATTCTAGTTAGCAATCTTGTTGTGTCTCCCATTCAGAACTCGGTCTACCTCGCTTGCATGGCCGTTATTGCCGGCGCTCGCACCGTTCACCAGATCCGTGCTACGGTCAAGGCCGGCTTCATGCCGATTATGAAGGTGTCTTGGTGCACCAGCCCCTTGGCGTTGCTATTCGCGCAAAAGTTCCTGCCACCCCACGCGTGGGTGCCGTTCTTTAACCTCGTCGCCTTCGTTATCGGGACTTATATCAATGCCATGACCAAGAAGAAGAGAATGGCTGCGATTAGGAGGGAAAAGAAGAAGGTTCGTAAAAGAGACAATCTCAGTCCGACCGAATTCTCCTTTGGACCCTTTGAACTTATGATATGGACAGTATCACGATAGGAAGGAAGTTTCCGAGACGAAGGAATATTACGTGCGACGAGAGTAGAGAGCAGATCTACAGAGGAATAACTGCGAACGCGGGATTTTTATTTTATTTTTGTCTAATGGGGGGTTCCTTTGTTCAGCCTCTCTTTTCCTTTTTTCCTCGTCTTTTCCACCTCTTTCGAAAATTGGAGTGCGTAGAGCAGAAAAATTTCTCAAGAAAAACATCCTACTCTAACATTAATCCGTTTCGCTTTTCACATCATCAACTAGTCGACACGGCAGGCGGCTCACTCGCTCTCGACTTTATCTAGGAATCGCTGCCCTTCCACGATGTGGGAAACATGTTCTATTACTTTACTTATCTGCCAAGGCTTTCTTCTTTTATTTCTATGTTTCGGTCAATTTTGGGATTTTCATTGGAGTGTGGCGGGCGGTTGTTTGGGGGATGGGACGAGAAAGGGGTGCTGAATGGAGGAGGGTAGGCGAAAAGAAAGGATAGCAAGTGTTCATTCATATACCCATCCGTAAGTATCTAAATGACCGTTGTTTTTCGCTTGTTCAAGACCTCTGGAACGGGGAAAGGGAAATGGAAGAATTGGCGGACTGTATCGTGATGACTTTGTATTAATTTATCTTTTATATTATGACATTGTATGTTTTGTCTTTTTCGTTTGTGAGTGCTAGCGATGAGTGTAGCTTACTTGCTGGTATACCCCTGATGTATCCTTTTTTCCTTTTTTTTCCTTTTTTTTTTTTTTTTGAAAAATAGCCCTGGTTTATGTTTAGGTTGTAGGAATGTTTGACATTGATGATATCATGCTCGGCTGATTTTTTTTGTGCCTGGAATGGCGTAATGCTGGAGATGCGGGTAACTTGCGCACCAATTGCCATCGCAGACTACCGTACCGTACTAGTATCGTACAGGTGACTCCACTGGCCGGTGAGGTTCTGGAAAAAAGGCCGTGCACGCCAGCCAGGTCCGAGTACGGGTGCGAGTGCGTTTTTGTGATTGGAGCATAAACGTATTATAGGTTCTGGGGATTTTTCAATTGGGAAGAAGTTCGTTATCCTCGTAATCATCTGGCATTGTGTTTCACGGCACTATTGTGTGCTAGTGGGTTGCGGGCGGTACTAGTACCGTGAGGTAGCGCACTCGTGCGGAGTGGTGGTGGGTAGTATGATGCTATAGCTACGCTATACTTCTATGGTATCATAGTGCACTTATCAATGTACCTAACGCAACTCTGGAAATATGGGTATAAGTCAACTCAACGAAGGAGGAGGAGGAGGAGGAGGAAGGGGGGGGGGGGAATGTTTTTACGATTCGGTTTTCGTTTTTGTATTCTTGGAGTTGTAATTGTTTTGTTTTTGCTATATGAGTGGTATATTACTGTACAGTACGGTATAGGGATCCATGATAAGTCAACCCACCCACTCTATGACAATTCAATTCCCATCTGTGAATGAGAGTTGTAGTGTAGTATATGGTTATTCATAGATATAATTATATATCGTATTGATTTCCCACTTTGGTGTTGTACTTCGTTACTATTTATGTATATTCCCTAAGTTATGGCTATAGATATTACGAGTACTGTTGAAACCGATTATTTGCGAAATGGAAAGGTAAAAAAAAAAAGCTTTGATATGATGGGCATACCCTCTACCCTCCCCACTATAATACTCGAGTATACGGAGTACCGTGATATAGGTGAATTAGTATAGTATAGTAGGTATGATATAAACTTGGTGAGTATGATACTGTATTATACCAGAGCTTTTGAAAAGAAAAAGAATCTTTGGGCCGGATTCTCTCATATCTGTTTCGCTGATTGTGGGTGTGGTTGCCTTTTCTCTTTATGATACTATATCTGTTGCATTTTTCGGTATATATTGGATGAGTCTTGTTTGATAGTCTGGGTGTTGAGATAGCTTTGGCAACCTTTTCCGAGTCTGCAGTAAGGAAATGAATGATATGCAGATCACGAACGAAACTTTAGCTATACTCGAGTGAACCCAAACTTTTTGTTCATTATCGTAATAATGTTATAATACAATAATAGATAATCTATTCTACCACCAAACGCCCAACCAAACCAACCAACCAACCAAGAAATCTGACAATCCCCCTCTCCCTACCTACTTGACCAAAATCTCCTTCCCCCCTTCAACCGCTTTCTCAACCTCTTCTTCAATAATCTCATTCAAATTATCCCAATCCGTCTACTCTCTCCCACCATCATTAGCCTTCTCCATTCCCCCTTCCCCCTCTCTCACCCAGAAGAAGGAGAAGAAAAAACTTACACTCCTCCCTTTAACAACACCCCCCTTCCGAGCACTAACCTCCCTCCTCCTCTCCAACTTTTCAAGTACCGCACCGGCTTTATCTATTGCAGCTTCCTTCCTTCTGCGCTTCTGTCTGGAAAGCTGCGCTTTCCCCCCCTTGCGTTTCTGGACGCTGCTGCCTGCTGTGCGGGCGGAGAGTGCGGCGAGTTTTTCGCTGGTGGGCTTTTCGTCCGGGCGTGGGAGGGGGATTGTGGCTGTGGGTGATGGGTGGGCGCGCTTTGCGGCGCGGGAGCGGGGTGCTGGGTGGGGCTTTGGTTTGGGGGTTTTGGACATTTCGTGGTTTTGGATTGTGGTTGTGGTTGGTCGATGGTTGTGGGGGGAGAAGTGATGGGAAGGAAGAACTTTGGTGGGGGTGGTGGTGGGTGGAAGGTAGGGTAACTTGGAGTTTTTTCTTTTTTTCTTCTTCGCTGGTAGGGTGGGTTGATACTGTAATCTGTCGAGGGGTTATTGGCAGAGTGGCTATCTAGGCATTTAGGGGAGGGCATTCTGTTCTACTATCGCCCTGATTGGGGCAGGCATCACACTGTACATCTCGAACCTTCCTTTTAACATAGCGGAAACGTGTTTTTATCATCAGATTCTATTGTCAATTCGATTTGCGGGGTCGAGTTGCCCCGATGCTATGTTCGACTCACATTGTACCGGCACTCGGGTACGGTACCGGGTACCATGGTTGAGGCTCACAACCCCACCTCATCTCCATCTCTTTTCCTCAATCCTCCCCGCCTTATCTCATCCATCCCTTACCCTCACCTCCGTCCGGTTTCTTCTATTCCGACATTTCTCCCCCCGCTTTCTTTCTTTCTCCACTGACCGCCCAACCGCACTGCACTTTGTTCTTGTGCCAGCAGCCAAGCCATTTTCTCAGAAAGAAAGCCCTGCCAATCAAATTTCTCCGAACCCGTTCATCTGCTACTCCTCCGGTAGTTAGGTTAAACAAACAACAAAACGGACAAACACACCAGAATGTCCGAAGAGTCAAAACCCGAGGCCTCCAAGAAGGGGAAGGGAAAGGCCAAGAGGGAAGAGGGAGAATTAAACAATATTTCTGGTGCGTTGGTCGAGCAGCTGCTCAAGGCGAATCCAAGTCTTGCTGGAGAGATGCAGGGCATGGAGCCTAAGAAGATTGAGGAGATGATGAAAGGGATGAATTTGCAGGATATCCTTACTGGGATGGTATGTTTGTTGCTTTCACAATGGCTTCGAGAAGAGGGGGAGAGGAGGGTAATTACTGACTGAAATTTGTTGTGGCGTAGTCTACCGGAGGGAAGAATCAGAAGGACATGGCTTCTTACAAGTTTTGGAATACGCAGCCGGTTCCGAAGTTTGGTTTGTTTTTCTACGGCTTTCCTTAATACCGCAAAAACTCGTGAAATCCACTATCTCCGCCACCCCTGTAATCTCTGTATTCCGAGACAAAGGCTCCGGAGAAGGATTAGCGTTTTCCTGGTACAGCAAAGGATCGGCCCTCAGGACTTGTCTGATCTCGTTAACTGATATTCGCAATTCTATCAACTTGCCAAACTAAACATATCGTGCGCTGGCGAGCTGATTTCAGGGCTGACGGAGATAGTGGATTTCACGAGTTTTTATGGTAATGGTTGGAATTGGGGGTGCTGATTGGGTGTGTAGGTGAGGACGAGCCGTTGCCGGATGGTCCACTAAGGGAGAACGATCTTGCAAGGGTCAAGACTGTGGGTGCTGAATTGATTGAGGGGTTCGAATGGGATACTGTCGATCTTATGGATGACCAACAGGTTTTTTTTTTCCTTTTTCTCTCTTAAGGTTTGTTTGGGGTTCTTATGGGGAAATAGGTCCGGGAGGTCTACGAATTACTCAGCCATCACTACGTTGAGGATAACGAAGCCATGTTCCGATTCAACTACTCTGCATCGTTCCTGCATTGGGCACTGAAGGCTCCGGGTTGGATTAAGAACTGGCATGTCGGTGTGCGTGTGACGAGCACAAAGAAGCTTGTGGCGTTCATCTCCGGTATCCCTGTCACCCTGAGAGTCCGGGAGCACGTCCTCCAATGCTCGGAAATCAACTTCTTATGCATTCATAAGAAACTCAGGGGTAAGCGTCTTGCACCCGTGTTGATTAAGGAGGTCACCCGGAGATGCAATCTTGAGAGCGTATGGAATGCTATCTATACCGTCGGTGTTGTGCTGCCGAGGCCGATTAGTACTTGCAGATATTTCCATCGCAGTTTGGATTGGCTCAAGTTGTACGAGACTGGGTTTTCGCCTCTACCGGCCACTAGTACGAAGGCTAAGCAGGTTACTAAGTATGCGTTACCTGCGAAAACTGCAACTAAGGGTTTGAGGGAAATGGAAGCGAAGGACTTGGACGCCGTACACGATTTGTTCACGAGGTATATGCAGAGGTTTGACCTAGTGCCCAAATTTTCAGTTGAGGAGGTTGAGCACTGGCTGTTGAACGGAGGGTCAAAGTATGACGAAAGGATTGTTTGGACCTATGTCGTTGAGGTGGGCTTCCCGTCACTTTTGATACTGCATAATTTGGGCCAACCCAAAATGCCGCTGGAGCAGTCAAATAAGGTGCTGCTCAGTAAGCGAGCAGGATTTGCAAGAGAGTTTCCCCCTAGAATTAGATTTAGGCAACGTTTTACATTCTCGGGGGAGAGGGGTTCCTGAAGAGTTTACTCTCGCTCGCCAGAAGGGACAAGCTGTATTTGACCGCTCTAGCGGCATTTCGGGTTGGCCCAAATTATACAGTAGGAACGGAGCTGACTTTTATGCAGGACGAAGGAAAGATCACCGATTTCTTCTCCTTTTACTTGCTCGAGTCCTCCGTCATTGCGAAGAAGGAGACTATTCGTGCTGCCTACCTCTTTTATTATGCTTCTGAGACCGCTTTCAGCAAGTCTCCTGATGCTAAGAAAGAGCTTAAGGTTCGCTTAAATGCACTGGTGCACGACGCTCTCATCTTGGCTAAGAAGGTACGACATTTTTTTTTTCATTAAATGCAGACTCTGCTAATATGTGGGTAGCTTGATTTTGATGTTTTCAATGCTCTCACCTTGCTCGACAATGCCCTCTTCCTTGAAGAACAAAAATTTGGAGCTGGTGATGGATCCCTGCATTACTACCTCTTCAACTGGAGAACCTCGTTCATCAATGGGGGAATTGATGATAAAAAGAATATCGACCAGGAGAGAGGTAGCGGCGTTGGTGTTGTTATGCTGTAATCCTTTTTTTTCTTGGCCAATTCATATACAAATTCTTTTGATGGAGCGTTTGGATAAGGTTAGATCCGATAGCGTTTCTGTCGGTTAGGGCGTGTTTGAAAGGTATCATACTCGTTTCGTTGGTTGTAGGTAGCGTACTCTACCGTATTGTACCGTATTTTGGGAATGAATGACTTCTCCCAGTGCCCGAATGCCCCGAATGATTACAGAGGGCCGCCTGGGGAAATACAAAAAGTTACTCGAAGAGGTTAGTAAAAGGGTTAGGTGTCCTTTGGGTTGTGCTACCGACCACTGCGGGAGGTGTTTACGGTAATTCACAATACCGATCTCCACAACTTGGGACTTGCCGTGAAAACAGGATGGGTGCGAGCATTGTTTCTTTCTATTTCAACTGGCACTTAAAAAATAAATAATAATCTATATCAATCCAACCACAAAAAACTTGCCAATTCCCCTGATCTCAGAATAGATATGATAGTATTGTTCTAGATTATCATGGTGTCTTTCTTCTGTGCTTGTACTCACAGTGTCAGAATCTCGCGATGCTAGAATACTTGTTCTGTTAGACCATGCATTCGAGGCATTGCCAACCCACTAACATCTAGTAAATTTTCTACTGGGTGATGGGTTACTCGAGTAGGCATAGATTAGATTCTTGGGTTAGTATTACCTAGTAATGGCGTCATGGGTAGTTATCATGGTGGCTGCTTAAAAATTTAATGACGTTTGTTGTAAGGATTAGGTTTTATCTCCGTCCCAACCCCGCACCGCATTTTGCAACACGAAGAACAATTCAACTTCTAATAAAGGGTATTATACGCTCGTTATGTTCAGGAGTGTGTTCAATTCGCTAAAGCCTCTGATCAGATACCGATACCGAACCATCTCCATGGCGACAAATACATCCTTGTATAAGATGAACCATACCATGTACCCTTTTTCCCCTTTCCTTTAGCTGTATACTGCAGTTACTGATAGGGGGAGTTTGTTAGGCTTCGGGTGAAAGATCCCAAGAGGAGCGGTCCGTATTGATATCCCTCTCCGTAACACACAGAATGCGGGCGCTGACAAAGCAACCAACTTAGTGGAATACTACCAAAACAACTTTGGCATGAAGCTCATCCGCAAGTTGGACTTTGAAGAGTCCAAGTTTTCTCTCTATTTCCTCGCCTTCGATAGCCCGGGCGCTGAGAGCGCTGGCAGGCAGTGGACGGATCGGGAGGGGATTCTGGAACTTACACATAATCGTAGTGCTCTTTTCTGCTTTTTTTATATATATATATTTTTTAGCTGTGGCTGATGATGGGATAGATGGGACGGAGAATGATGAAAATTACAAGGTTAATACTGGGAATGTGGAGCCGCATAGAGATATGTTTCTTTTCCTCTTGATTACTTGGTTTGGTTGGTTGGGTGTAGGCTGACTGGTGCGCTTGTGTACGGTTCGGACATATGTAAGTTTGGCGCACCGTGGGCGAGTCTTATTATGTGATTGAGCTAACTCGATGAACAGCTGCATCTCCGTTGACCACCTCGAAAAAGCTTGCGAAAAGCTCGAATCAAACAACGTCCCCTTCCAAAAACGCCCCTCAGATGGGCACATGAAGCACATAGCCTTCGTGCTAGACCCGGACGGGTACTGGATCGAGATCGTTGGCCAAAAGCAATCAGACTCCGCATCCGCCTCCACTAATCTGGACGTCTACCACTTCAGCCACACGATGCTCCGCGTGAAGGATGTGGAAAAGTCCATGCAATTCTACCGCTCCGTGTTGGGGATGAGTCTCCTCAGGACATGCGAGCTGCCCGAGGCTAGATTCAACGTTTACTTTTTGGGCTACGCGCGAGAGGGGGAGGAGAGGGATTATAGGGGTGAAGAGAATCCCCTGTTGGATAGGGAGGGGGTCGTAGAGCTTACGTGGAATTACGGCACTGAGAAGGAGGAGGGGTTCAAGTACCATAATGGGAATGAGCAGCCGCAGGGATTTGGGGTTTGTTCTCTCTCTGTCGGTGTGTGGGGAAGGCGATGGCGAGGGCTAAAATGAGGTGTAGCATCTTTGCATTTCTGTCGACGACCTCGACGCTGCCTGCGCTAGATTCGAGGACTTGAATATTAATTGGAAGAAGAGACTTACGGATGGGAAGATGAAGAATGTGGCGTTTATTCTGGATCCCGATAATTATTGGATTGAGTAGATCTTCCTCTTGTTCTTCCTACGTCCTGTTTTACTAACTAGCGTACAGAGTTATCCAAAATGAAAGCATCAAATCCAGAGTGTCCTGGTAAATTAAGGCTTGGAGCTCAGTTACTCAATCGATCGTTTGTGGTGTCACCTGGTTAGTTAGTCGATTGTGGCGGTGAAATTGAAATTACCATTACGTTCCTTCTCCAAGTGATTGTTAGAGAGGCTTGGGAATATGTTCATATTCCCGAAATCGGTCCGGTTATTTACCTTTAGAATTTGTGCACTTGCCCTGTAGATCCATCATGACTCGCACTGCACTTTCGCGTTGCCGGTCGCACTAGCCATTTAAATACTAGTAATCTGGCAGCCGAGTGAGATGTTGTGATTACAATTTCTTTACCGGAATCCGGTAGACTGAATTACGTGGGCGGTGCCCGGGGGTATAGCCTGCATGACTCGGGGGGACATGGTAAACTATAGGGATATATTTCCACAATCAAAAGTCCATCAATTCAAAAAAAAAAAAGAATATTATCACAAATAGAACAACCTCAGTGGTTACCATAGGGAATACTCTAACTTAGCATTTCATATTGAGCCGAGGTTTCCTACACAGGGCCAAGTTAGTTCTTGGGGATCGTTGTCGAATTGCGGTCCGGTTGATAAGTACTGTGCTATTAACACCTGCGGTGGTGGGCGGGGACTCGAGGACTGTCGATATTAGTATGAAAACCGACATAGGAGGGGGTTTTATATGGCCGGTGAGGCTAATCAGTTCCAACGCGGGAGTGTATAGTACCGTAAGGATGCCGGTAGTATAGTTCAGTGAGGAGATAATTGCTAGTGATGAATCGGGTAAGGTTTGGTATATTTAAAATGTTTTGGTTGGAAGTCCTCTTTCTCCTCATCGTTGTACTGTACAAAAGTCATATAGTAAGTGGTGTTTGTAATGTTATATTGAAGTAAGTTTATGAGGACTTTTTGTGTCTTGTTTTGGGGTTATTTTTTGTATTTATGGGGCGGGTGCAGGTCTTGTCTTGGGATTCGGGAGAGTGGTTGGAGGTTTGTGTTAAGTTAGTGGCGGGAGTGGTTTAGTGTGCTGAGAGCTTGAGGGATGCGATCTGAGCAGGCGTTGAGGAAATTTTTTTTTTTTTGCGTGGTACGATAATAAATAGGAAGCGGGTAAGCTTTTAAATATTTGGAGTGGAACACTCTTTGATTTTGGTGAGTAGTCTACTAGAAGCTAAACTACAAGCTACCCGCGCTTTGGAAAAGTAAAAAGAGGCAGAACACTGGCTTTGTTGAAGTGTCCGTGTTCGGAATATGGTGGGTGTGCTGCGGTACGAGTGTTGTAAGTTACTGGCAAGCCGCTGATACAGTACTGTGCCCTGCTGTGCTATGAATTACCGGCGGTGGTGCCGAGTGGAGTGTTTTTCATTCAAACATTTGCTCCTTTTATTCGCTAGGATCCAAGGCTGATAGTGTGTAGGCGAAGTCCCGTGCTGAGGTGACTGCAGCCGAGAGCCTTCTTATCACTACAGATAATAATTGGACCAGCGCACGCTTGTGCAACCCCACACTTTATGAGTTAATGCTGCCTCATCACCCTTCATATCCTAGAGACCCCCCCGAACCCCGAGAGAAGTCAAATTCTCCTTACACACGATCTCTACCTATCTCTCGCAAAAAAAAAGGAACTCAGATAATTAAGCCTAGCGCAGATGTTGTCCGGACACCAGCAGGCCATCGGCAACGTCAACTCGTTCAACGCGTTGACAAATTACAATAACATTGTCAACATCAATGCAGGACCAGACGCTGAGAGGCAGGAAATTCTGCAGTGGCTATCGCCACTTGAACCGCAGCAACGGCACGAGGGTGTGCAAACCGACCGACTCGATAGCGTGGGAAACTGGGTACTAGAAACCAACGAGTTTAGGAAATGGTGTGATATGGAAGATGGTTGCGTTGAGCAAGTGTTGTTTTGTTACGGGAATCCGGGGGTGGGGAAAACATATCTCGGGTGGGAAGGCCTCCTGACGAGAGGGGGGCAATGCAGACGTCACTGACAATTAGCAAATAATAGCTCTCTGGTGATTGATAGCCTGTGTGATCAGGCTGCGGGGAAAGATATTGTGGTGGTGGGACTCTACTGCGATTTCCTCGCCCAGCAGGAACAGTCTACCACAGCCATGTTGGGCGCCATCCTCAAGCAACTTGCCGGCAGAGGAAGAATCCCGGAGCGCATACGAGAGGCTTTTGGGAAGAGCAAAAAAGAGTTTGGCGGCCGGCGTCTCCGACTTCCCAATATGGTAGAGATTCTGAAGAAGACAATTACATCGCTACAGCGGATATTTGTATGCATCGACGCATTAGATGAATCGGCTCCAAAACATCGACGGGAGCTCCTTGAGTCACTGCAAGAGATTGTTCAGGTATCACCAAACATGCGAATATTGCTCACTGGGAGGCCACATATCGATGACGAAATTGTGGAGTTTTTTAGCAAGGCGATTAGGATACCTGTTAGCCCTACTGAGGGCGATATTAAAAGCTATTTGGAGATGAGGCTGAAGGGTGACACTACTCCCAAAGCGATGGATGGCGAATTGCGGGCGGATATTATGAGAATCATTCCGGAGAAGATCTCACAAATGTAAGCCAAAATATCGAGATGTTCCAATACAAGTCTAAGTTATTATTTGCTAACCGTGATGTCTAGTTTCCTTCTCGTTTCTCTGAACATTGATGCAATCCTGGGCGAGCTTACTCTCCACCGAAGAAGGAAAAAGCTTGACGAGATGACTAGGGGGGAGGGTCTGGGTGATGCTTATGCGGCAACCTTATCACGAATAAAGGCACAGCAAAGAAGTAGATCGAAACTCGGAATGGAGGTTCTAATGTGGGTATCGTATTCGAAGCGGCCATTGCATGTGGACGAGTTATGTCACGCCCTTGGAGTGGAAGAAGGATCTACCGACTTGAATATTCGGGATATTCCTGCGATAGAGACACTATTAGCATGCTCTCTTGGGCTTGTTATGGTCGAGAAGTCTTCGTCTACCCTCCGTCTTGTTCACTATACTCTGCAAGAATATCTCTCCCATAATCCCAACTTGTTTGCTAAGCCCCACTCAATGATTGCTGAGGTCTGTTTGACCTACCTCAACTTCCGTCAGGTCAGGGGCTCTTCGCCTACTATTCGTTCGGTCCTACCAACCATCCCTTTTGTCGAATATGCTTCTTGTTACTGGGGCACGCATGCCAAGCAAGAAACGACCGAAAGTGTGAAGGCGCTTGCATTGAAACTACTCGATGGATACGATAAGCACATATCTTCGAAGATACTACTATTGCCTGAGATGAGTGTTTGGGACAAGCCTTTTGATTGGGAAGACAGGCCTAGGGGATTTACAGGGCTTCATGGTGTTGCATACTTCGGATGTGTGGAGATAATGGTTGCTTTATTGAAGATGGGTAAGTGGGATGTACAGGCAACTGATGTGAAGAGTGACACAGCAATCGCCTGGGCTACTAGGATGGGGCATGAGGGGGTTGTAAGAGTACTGCTGCAACGGAGCGACGTTAATCCTGACACAGCTAATGAATATGGCCGAACACCGCTCTGGCTTGTCGTCGAGAATGGGCATGAGGGGATCGCGGGGGCACTGCTGGAGCGGAGCGACGTCAATCCCACCACACCTCGTAGTTATGGCCTAACACCGCTCTTATGGGCTGCGCAGAATGGGTATGAGGGGGTCGTGCGGATACTGCTGGGACGGAACGACGTTGATCCCAACACATCTAACAATGATGACCGAACACCGCTCTCGCTTGCCACCGAGAATGGGCATGAGGGAGTCGTGAAGATACTGCTAGAACGGAACGACGTCAACCTTAACACATCTGGTAGGTCTGGCCGAACGCCTCTCGCATTTGCTGCCGAGAATGGGCATGAGGGGGTCGTGAAGATACTGCTAGAGCGGAACGACGTCAATCCCGACACGGCTGATAAAAATAACCTAACATCGTTTTCGCTTGCTGTCGAGCGTGGGTGTGAGGGAGTCGTGAGGATACTCCTCGGGCGGGACGGCGTCAATCCCAACACACCTGATAAATATGGCCGAACTCCGCTCTTGTGGGCTGCCGAGAGTGGGCGTGAAGGGATCGTGAGGAGACTGCTCGGGCGGAACGACATCAACCCCGACACACCTGATAAATATGGCCTAACACCACTATCGTGGGCCACATGGAATGGGCATGAGAGAATCACGGAGTTGCTGCGGGACTGGCCAGGTTTGATCCCTAGATATATAGCCAGCCTGCAACCATTAGAGCCCCCCCGGGCCGCCCCAGCTATCTGAACCTCCTCTCAAAAGGACCCACAGGTCCTGACACCTAAGATTAAAACCCGACGCTTCTCATTCCACCTGCTAGACATACCCCCCGGCGGTAGAAGCGACTTGAAACAAAATCCAAAGCCTGCTAAAGATAGCTTTCTGCAAGCAGGCTGACCAGTCACTGCAATGCCAGCCCCCCGGATTGGATCATTCACCTGGAACTTCTCGCTATTTCATTACCCTCTGCACCCCTTGCTTCATTGTTTGGGTTTATTTAACTAATTTTGTATACATCCGTTGTCCATTATCACTTTCCCCTACCCCTTGAGTTAAGTCATTCCATGCCCGTCCGTGGTCAACTTTCCACATACTTGGATTATTGCGTAACTTAGACAGAAACCATGTTGTATTATAGGGGAGGTGAATGGAAGCTTCATAGATATAGATATATATGTTACATAATATAGACACACCCTGTATACATGAGAGTGGGTGCGCTACGGGGACCCACGGACAAGAGTTTGTGGTGAGCGGTTTACAGAGTTAGGTCTCTTTTTCTTCTTATCTCTTCTTTCTTCATGCTACTCGCCCTTCACTACTCGCCTATTTACCTGGTTGTGGGATAATCCTTTCTCCTTATTGATACCAAAGCTATCTAGCTCTCTGCTCTCGCTATCCTTTTTTGAACGCCATAATTTGCAATGCACCGCACCCTCGCCGCTCAAGCTGCCCCTTTCGCTCGCCCTTCCTCGCTGATTTAGTAGACTCCAGCTGCTCGAAAAGCGTTGCCGGATAGCAGGGGCATCTTAAGCGTAGGAGACTAGGTTAGGAGCTCTCTCCAGCAGGTAGCTGAGTGCCGTACGGGGAATACTTGCGGCAGGGGTACTTAGTAATATGAACAAGAATATTATTTAAGCCGTGAAACTAAAGGTTGATATACCAATATTACAATATTATGTTATGATGCTGTTAATTCCACGATGTATCTATGGCTCAAACTCTAACTCCTTGTAGTGTTCAAATAATACAGTACGCTGTGGTACTAGATTGTGGACGTACCATAAATCATAGCTGCAATCTACAATACCCGAACACGGTCTTTCTGACCTCAAAAAGCCACGCCGGGCAATGCCGCCTCCTGCCATAGGAGCTAATGTCGTAACAAGTGCCGGCAAACCAATCTCCATTATAGCAAGTGGATTTCAGGTGGCCAAGCAGCAGAGATTGTGCGATGGCTAGACGTATGGCTTGAAGATGAGATTTGGTAATTGGTATATGGGTGGATTGTGCGCGGGGGGAGACTGCTGGGGGAGCCCAGTACGACCCACTATATTATCCACAATTCCCGAGGTTGATTGTCTATTTCAAAGTCTAAATTGGGGTTTATTTTCCTTCTTCTTTGGGCACCATGGGCGAACCCTCTCCCCTTCCTACATCTCCTTGCGTTCTACAGCGTTGTTCCCACACTGGCTTAGAAAACGGCGTCTAGTACTGTAGGTTTCTGGGAGTAAGTTATAGCACTGTGTTGTATCGTGTCGTACAGTATGTAATCTTACCGTTCGAGATGTCGGAAGTATTATTTCAATTGGGAATGACAGGGGTCGGACTGATGAATATCCGTGCTATGATTGTTATAAGCAGGGCAGTCTTAGGCGCGCCTTTAGAAAAGTAAATGAGAAGCAATTCCTTCTCTTTCTTTCATCAATGCGGTCCTATTACTTTACCCTTTGGCTCCGGCTTCTTCTGTGTGACCTCCGACTGGAACCCTGCGTGGGTCGAGTGATCGTAGATGATGGGGTTGATGGAAAGAGCCCTTCTGTTGATTATTTTTTTTGTGGGGATGGACGGACAGGGAAATTGGGATGGATGGTTATGGGTTCGTTCAGCAGTGTTTCGGCGAGTGGGCACGCTCTCGCAGGTAAACAGAAGGGGCTAACCTTGTAGGAGGACCTGGATAAGCAGGCTTGATTACTATTATAGTAATGTAGCTTGGGGACAAGAGTCTTGGTGATGACGCAAGTTCACACATTGCCCGTACCCTGCCCCCACACATTAGTAAAACCTTATACCGGTACCCAGGTAGGGACGAAAAAATCGAAACAAGAGATCGGTAGGATCCTGCGGAGAGGGGATAGGTAAGTGAAGGACTGGAGGAGAGTAAAGAAGCTTGGAACAAGAAGGGGTTTGGCAGACATTAGCAAGTCGCATGATGTTTTGAGGAAAATACTTTACTATTCCTAAACCTGGCCATTCAGGAATTATTACCAGTATAAGAGCTTTGGTATCCCTAATAGCATTGATATCGTGGGGTGTCAGATAAACTCAAACACTTTGCGTCCCAACCAAGTAACCTAGCTGAATATCTGTAATAATATTTCGGGCGACTATAACAACAGAAGCAAGAAATAAGAATCCACCTAGGACCTTGTATACCGTCCTTCCGCATCAATAACTCCCTTCATCCTCTCAGCATGCACCTTGCTAGATTGTTAAAATAGCCTGAATCTAGTAACTCCTACTAGTGCTCAATAATATCTTGAATTTAATTCCTCAACTCCTAACCCGGGTATTCCGTGTAGTATAAATTGGGATATATTCTCTCAAAAAGCAACTTCATCTGTGTCTAAACAGCAGCTTTAGGGGCACCAGTCTCTTGGCTAGTTTAGTTTATCGACATTCTAATTTCACAGAGGCTAACTACATGGCTTCGCTCTCAGATCGCAAGGGTGCTGGTCTAGGGATGGGAAAAAAATTCGCATTACTATTTTGGTCCAGTTGGGATGTACGAAGGGGTGGGGAAAAATCTGGCGAACGTAGCTCACAGAATTTCCATGTGGGTGGCAGCAAGAAATTCGTCAGACTTTCCCCTACCCCCTCGTATAGTACCAGTGCTGTAATCGGAGGAAATATTTTCACAGATTTTGAGCTGGGGTACTTAGTTGCAATCTAAGGGCGCGTCTGGTTGCCACTTCAAACCTTCATTTTGACCCTGATTATGGAGGTTTGGCCCAAAACTCTATTTTGATTTTAAGTGGCATGTCTGGTTGCCACACAAACTCAATAACCAAGATGTGATAATGATGTCAAAACGAAGGTTTCTGAAATATTGGTTAGACTAGTATTTCACAAACCTTCATTTTAGAATAGTATACACAGGCTACAATAACCCACAACAGGCCTCAAATCTTGGAATAAAAAAAATAAAAAATAAGATTTAAAATATAGGTGCTAATATTGTTCTCATAATAATTATTCTGATTTTTTTGAGTGACTTTTTTTGAATTGATTTTCTTAGCGACCAGACACACTTCTTGGAGCTTGAAAATGCCCCATAACGGCAACTTGAGATTATGGCGGTTGCTAGCTGCAACTCTCGTTTTGCGATTATCAAGGTTTGAAAAACCCCGGACGACCAGACGCGCCCTAAGGTGTCTGCGTTTATTTTATACTCCGCGGTAACCTTCGCGCTAGACCTAGACGGATGCTGGGTTGGGGCCGTCGGCTAAAAGCAATTAGGCCTTGCATCCGCCTCCAGCATTTCCGACGTCTACCGCTTCAACCAAACAATGATCCGCTTAAAGGATGTGGAAAAGTCTATTCAATTCTACCGCTCCGTGGTAGGGATGTCTCCTCAGGGCGGTCGAGCAGCCCGAGGCTAGATTCAATCTTGACTTTTTGGGCTACAGGCGGGGAGGGGGGGGGGATCATGGGGTGAGGGGAATCTCCTAGTAGATGGAGAGGGGCTGGTGGAACTTATGTGGAATTGTGGCACTGAGGAGGAGGAGGGGTTCAGGTATTATGGAGGGAATGAGGAGCGATCTGACTAGGTACTGGGGCGCTAAATTAGTATGGTATCGTAGGTCTTATTTCGATATCGTGCATTTATCTCGGCTGTACTATGCCTGTCAGGCGTCTGCCGATCTTGTGTCTTTCACTAAGCATTATCTATACCTCGTATGGCTGGAAGAAAAAAGGACGTTTATGGGGAAATAGGGAGAGGGCACTGAAGGCTTGAAGTACTTGGAGCGAGAACACTCTGATTTCGATTAAGCCAACTGTAAAAGCTCAAGCTACCCGCGCATTGGAAACGTAAAAAGAGGCGGACGCCAACCTTATTAAAGTGTCTGTGTTCGGATAATAGGGTGAGTAAGCTGCTGCACGAGTGTTGTAAGTTACCGGTAGGCCACTGATACTGTACTCCACTCTGCTATACTCGGGTAGGGACGAAAAAACCAGAAAACCATTTTCGCCGGTCCCATACAAATCTCTATGGAGATAAGGATTATGTTTTCCGATTTTTTGTCCTTATCCGAGCACTATCAATTACTGGTGGCGGTGCCAAGTGGAGTACAACGAAGCGATGTTTTTCTCTCAAACGTTTGATCATTCTGTTCGCTGAGATCCAAGGCTGATGGTCTGCAGGCGGAGTCTGGTGTTGCGCAGCGGTTGAGAGCCTTATTACCACTATAGATAACAATTGGACCAACGCATACTTATGCAACGCCAGAACCTTATAAGTTGCTGCCTCCTCTCCCTTTAGATCCTAGAGACCCCCTGGAATTCCGAGAGAACTCAAATCCTCCTTTCACACGGTCCCTCCTTATCTCTCACAAAAAGAGGAATTCAGATAATTAGCTCTAGCACAGATGTTGTCTGGGCACCAGCAGGCCATCGGCAACGTCAACTCGTTCAACGCGTTGACGAATTACAGTAACATTGTCAACATCAATGCAGGACCAGACGCTGAGAGGCAGCAAATTCTGCAATGGCTATCGCCACTTGAACCGCAGCAACGGCACGAGGGTGTACAAACCGACCGACTCGATAGCGTGGGAAGTTGGGTACTAGAAACCAACGAGTTTAGAAAATGGAGTGATACAGAAGATGGTTGCGTTGAGCAAGTATTGTTTTGCTACGGGAATCCGGGGGTGGGGAAAACATATGTTAAGTGGGAAGGCCTCCTGTTGAGAGAAAGACAATGCAGACGCCACTGACAATTGGCAAATAATAGCTCCTTGGTGATTGATAGCCTGTGTGATCAGGTTGCGGGGAAAGATATTGTGGTGGTGGGACTCTACTGCGATTTCCTTGCCCAGCAAGAACAGTCCACCACAGCCATGTTGGGCGCTATCCTCAAGCAACTTGCTAGCAGAGGAGGAATCCCGGAGCGCATACGAGAGGCTTTTGAGAAGAGCAAAAAAGATTTTGGTGGGCGGCGTCTCCGGCTTTCTAATTTGGTAGAGATTCTGAAGAAGACAATTGCAT
Source organism: Tuber borchii (assembly GCA_003070745.1). Taxonomy (NCBI): domain Eukaryota; kingdom Fungi; phylum Ascomycota; class Pezizomycetes; order Pezizales; family Tuberaceae; genus Tuber; species Tuber borchii. Next base: position 65,291 of record NESQ01000180.1, on the reverse strand, counting down.
CACTACAGCGGATATTTGTATGTATTGACGCATTGGACGAATCGGCTCCGAAACACCGACGGGAGCTCTTGGAGTCACTGCAAGAAATTGTTCAGGTATCATCAAACATGCGAATATTGCTCACTGGGAGGCCGCATATAGAGGACGAAATTGTGGAGTTTTTTAGCAAGGCAGTTAGGATACCTGTCAGCCCTACCTAGGGCGATATTAAGAGTTATCTAGAGATGAGGCTCAAGGGTGACACTACTCCTAAAGCAATGGATGCCAAATTACGGGCGGATATTATGAGAGTCATTCCGGAGAAGATCTCAGAAATGTAAGTCAGAGTATCGAGTGCAGTTACAATTTAAGTCTAAGTTGTTATTTACTAACGGTGATGTCTAGTTTCCTTCTCGTTTCTCTAAACATTGATGCAATCCTAGGCGAGATTACTCTCCATCAAAGGAGGAAAAAGCTTGATGAGATGACTAAAGGGGAGGGTCTGGGGAATGCTTATGCGGCGACCATATCACGAATAAAGGCGCAACAAAGGAGCAGGTCAAAACTCGGCATGGAAGTTCTAATGTGGGTATCACATTCGGAGCGGCCATTGCATGTCGACGAGCTATGTCACGCTCTTGGGGTAGAAGAAGGATCTACCGACTTGAATATTCGGAATATTCCTGCTATAGAAACACTACTAACATGCTCTCTGGGGCTCGTCACGGTTGAGAAGTCCTCGTCTACCCTCCGTCTTGTTCACTATACTCTGCAAGAATACCTCTCTTGTAATCCCAATCTGTTCATTAAGCCCCACTCAATGATTGCTGAGGTCTGCTTGACCTACCTCAACTTTCGGCAGGTCAAGGGCTTTTCCCTTTCTGTTCATTCGGTCCGACCAACCATCCCTTTTGTCGCATATGCTTCTTGTTACTGGGGTACACATGCTAAGCGAGAAACGACTGAGAATGTGAAAAAGCTTTCGTTGCAAGTACTCGATGAATACGATAAGCACATATCTTCGAAGATGCTGTTATTGCATGAGATGAGAGTTTGGGGCCAGCATTTTTATCCGGAAGGCAGGCCTAGTGGATTCACAGGGCTTCATGGTGCCGCGTATTTCGGTTGTGTGGAGATAGTGATTGTTTTATTGGAGACGGGTCGGTGGGATATGCGGGCAACTGATCTGAAGGGTAACACAGCCATGGCCTGGGCTGCTATGAGGGGGCATGAGGGGGTGGTGGGGGTGCTGCTGCAACGGGGCGACGTCGATCCCGACATAGCTAACAAATATGGCCGAACACCACTCGCGTGTGCTGTCGAGAATAGGCATGAGGGGGTCGTGAGGATACTGCTGCGACAGAGTCACGTCAATCCCAACACAGCTGACACCCTGCTTGGCCAAACGCTGCTCTCGTGGGCTGCGCGGAATGGGCGTGAGAGGGTCGTGAAGATACTGCTGGGACGGGACGACGTCAACCCCGACACACCTGACACCCTGTTTGGCCAAACATCTCTCTCGTTAGCTGCTGAGAATGGGCATGAGGGGGTCGTGAGGATACTGCTGGGACGGAATGACGTCAATCCCGACACATCTAACGAATATAGCCAAACACCGCTCTCGCTTGCCGCCAAGAATGGGCACGAGGGGATTGTGAGGACGCTGCTAGGACTGAGCGGTGTGAATCCCGACACACTTGACAAATATGGCCTAACACCGCTCTTGTGGGCTGCTGAGAATAGGCATGAGGAGATCATGTGGATACTGCTAGAACGGAACGACGTTAATCCCGACACGTCCAACAGATATGGCCGAACACCGCTCTCTTTTGCTGCCGAGAATGGGTATGAGGGGGTCGTGGAGATACTGCTGGGACGGAATGACGTCAATCCCGACACATCTGGTAGGTCTGGCCGAACGCCTCTCGCGTTTGCTGCCGAGAATGGGCATGAGGGGGTCGTGAAGATACTGCTAGAGCGGAACGACGTCAATCCCGACACACCTGACAAATCTAGCCAAACACCGCTCTCGCTTGCCGCCAAGAATGGGCACGAGGGGATTGTGAGGACGCTGCTGGGGCTGAGCGATGTGAATCCCGACACACTTGATAAATATGACCTAACACCGCTCTTGTGGGCTGCTGAGAATAGGCATGAGGAGATCATGTGGATACTGCTAGAACGGAACGACGTTAATCCCGGCACGTCCAACAGATATGGCCGAACACCGCTCTCGTTTGCTGCCGAGAATGGGTATGAGGGGGTCGTGGGGATACTGCTGGAACGGAGCGAAGTCAATCCCGACACACTTGATAAATATAGCCTGACATCGCTCTTGTGGGCTGCCAAGAATGGGCATGAGGGTGTCGTGAGGATGCTGCTGGGACGGAATGACGTCAATCCCGACATACCTGACAAATATGGCCGAACACCACTCTCGCTTGCTGCCGAAGATGGGAATGAGGGTATCGTGAGGATGCTGCTGGAACGTAACGACGTCAGTCCAGACATATCTAATGGATATGGCCAAACACCACTCTCGCTTGCCGCCAAGAGTGGGCACGAGGGGATCGTGAGGATACTGCTGGGGCGGAACGACGTTAATCCCAACACACCTGATAAATATGGCCGAATACCTCTGTTGTGGGCTGCGCAGAATGGGCATGGGGGGATCATGTGGATACTGCTAGAACGGAACGACGTTAATCCCAACACATCTAACGAATATGGCCGAACACCGCTCTCCTTTGCTGCCGAAAATGGGAATGAAAGGGTCGTGAGGATACTACTAGAACGGAACGATGTCAATCCCAACACAACTAACGAATATGGCCGAACACCGCTCTCGCTTGCGGCTGAGAATGGGCACGAGCGGGTCGTGAGGATGCTCCTGAAACGGAACGATATCAATCCCGACACAGCGGACACCCTATTTCGCCAAACACCATTCTCGTTTGCTGCCGAGAATGGGCACGAGGGAGTCGTGAGGGCACTGCTCGGATGGAACGACGTCAATCCCAGCGCATCTGATAAATATGGCTTAACACCGCTATTGTGGGCCATGGAGAATGGGCATGAGAGAATCGCGGAGTTGCTGCGGGACCGGCCGGGTTTGATCCCTAGATATGTAGCCAGCGTGCCACCATTAGAGCCCCCCGAGCCGCCCCAGCTATCTGAACCCCCTTTCAAAAGGACCCGCAGGTTTTGACACCTAATATTAAAACCCCACTCTTCCTGCACTAGACATACACTCCGGGAATAGAAGTAACTTAAAACATCCAAAGCCCGCTAAAGATACCAACCCCCTAGGTTGGATAATTCACCTGGAATTTCTCGTTATTTTATTACCCTCTGCACCCATTGCTTTATAGTTTGGGTTTTGTTTAACCGATTTTGTATGCATACGTAGCCTATGGTCACTTTTCTCTTACCCCTTCACTATATATACATTTTTTTGATTTGTCTTTTTTTCCCGTACCTATTGATTTAAGTTATTCTATGCCCGTCCATCGTCATCTCCCCACATACTTGTATTATTGCATAATTTAGACAGCAACTGTGTTGTATTAGAGGAGGTGGATGGAAGCTTCATAGATATAGATACAAGTTACATAGACACATCCTACAGTCCCCAAGAAAAAGCCTTAGTGAAACGGCCGTTTGACACCAAAACTCGCGATGTTTGATCAATTCCTACATCTGTAATTGCTTCAAATAATGCTTGTGACTTAGCTAATTATTTTCACCTTCATTGTAGCTTTCAACTAACACCACTTATCAGCTCAATTAACTCTATGGGGCTAAGCTACTAGGCTTCAAAGTGGATCATACCCGTTGCTATGCTAATTTTGTATTCAAAATGACACTTGGTTGACTCAAAACTTTAAGACCTCATAATTTTTCCAATTTTTCACCAAATCTATTAAGAGCTGTGCTGGAGCAGGAGAAAGGTATTGTAACTATGTATGAAGTTAGGTTGGAAAATTCCCTGGGGTTCATGAGCTCCAAGTAGCTAAAAATCGGTGTTTTGGGTGTAAAAAGCCCGTTTCACCAACACTTTTGCGGATGCTTTATATACTTGAGAGTAGGCGCGCTACGAGGATCAACCGACAGGAGTTTGTGGTGCTCGATTTATAGAGTTCAGTCTATTTTCCTTCTTATATCTCCCCCCTTTTTTTCTCTCTCTTCATGCCATCCGCCCTTCGCCACTCGCCTATTTGAGATAAAAATTTCCTCTTATTAATACCGAAGCCATCTAGTTCTTTGCTTCCGCTATCATTTTTTGAATATCTGTGTTACATCACAATTTACAATACACCGTACCGTTGCCGCTCAATCTACCCTGTCCGCTTACCCTTCCTCGCCGATTTCGTAGGCCCTAGCTGCTCCAAAAGTACTGTACGAGCTTTTCGATATGGATCGGAAGCTTATTTAGACGGGCACTTTAAGAGTGGGAGATCAGGTTAGGAACTCTTGCAATCAGCTTGGTGCCATACGTAGGATGCTTGCGGCAGGAATAGAGTACCATGAACAAGAATATCATTTAAGCCCTAAAACTAAAGGTTGATAATATACCAATATTATATGTTATAATGGCGTCAAATTCTACGATGTATATCTACGGCTTAAACCCTGACTCCTTGTAGTGTTCAAATGATACGGCACTTTACTAGATTATGGAGGGCACCGTAAATGACAGATTCACGGCTTCAAGGCACAATTCCTAAAAACGGTGTTTCTGACCTCAAACAGCCACGCCGAGTAATGCGGTCTTTTGCTATAGGAGCTAGTGTCGCAGAAAGTGCTGACAAATGGATTCTAGGTAGCCAACCAGCAGAGGCTGTGCGATAGCCAGACATATGACTTGAAGATGAGATGTGGCAGCATATGAGGTGGATTGTGCGCAGGAGGGTACTACTGGGAAAGATCTAGTCCGACCCACTACACCTTTATCCGCAATTCCCGAGGGTGATTACTATTTCAAAGCCTAATAAAATTTTATTTTCCTCCTCCCTGGGAACCAGTGAACCCCACTCCTACATCTCCCTTGTGCTCTACAGTGTTCACACAGTGGCTTAGCAAACGGCATCTGATAGGTCTCTGGTAAGTCACTGTACGTTATCATATCATGTTGTGTCGTATGATATGTAAACTTACCGTTCGAGCTGTCGGAGGTATTACTTCGATGTGATGCTAGGTGCAGATATGTTCTGCTGGCTGCCAGGCTGCTTGGGACGTGAAGATCACCGGAATGGTAGCAGTTGTATTGATGTATATTCATGCTACAGATTGTCATAAGTAGGGTAGTCTTAGGCGCATATATAGACAAACAAGTAGGACACCAACTTCTGATTCTTTCATCAATACGGTCCCATTATCTTACCCTTCGGCTCCGGCTTCTTCCATGTCCTCCGACTCGAACCCTGCAATAGAGGTCATTTACTAAGTAGACACCAGTCTTGGCAGCGATGAACACCCTCCCTTTCACTACTGCTACAAAAACAAAATTTTTTACCGCCTAATTTGAATCCTATCTAGTAAAGTATTTAGGGAGCTAGATTACATTTTACCACCTAGTTGATCCCCCATTACTTCCTATACAAGTTAGGATTCGCTCGGTAACCCTTCTCATACCTCTTGTGCCAAAGCAATCAACTGCTCCTCATCCCTAGGTATTCTTTGCCTTACCCAGAGCATTTGGCGATAACAGCATTTGAAAAGTACCCAAACATTCTCGATTAGGTTCAGGTCAGGTGAGTGTGATGGCTAGTCTATCTTTTTTATTCTATACTACAACTAATATCGTTGTGTATAGTCTGATGTTGTCACAAACGGTGACTAGTGAAGGAATTGGTTTCACACTATTCACGGTTGGGAATAGTAGGTTTGTGTTTCCTCTCACATGACTCGCACTTGCGAGCCATAGTTATTATTATTATATGTTTATGTTATGCGCGTGACCACACTTGGTGGTCACCTGATATGTATTTTGCACATGACTCATAGTTATGAGTCATGAGTCTCGCGCATGTGACCCCTTTGGGCACATGACTAGTTAGGAGCGCGATGATTGGTTTTATGTATTGCGCAGTTGACTCATAGGAGTCAGCTGATGGATTTCACACTATGACTCGCTTAGAGTCATAGGGGCGTGTGACTTGGAGGTATGAGTCACCAGGGTTAGGTATGTGAGGAGGCGCCGATATAAAAGATGAGGCTTGGGACCTGTAGTTAGCTCCTCACGCAGTCATCTAAGTACTTTCCTAATTACTATCTTGAATGATATTCTTTATATCCCTTTTTATGATCAACATAGAATGAGAGCAGCGTTGTCCGTATACAACGTAGGAATGGCCTAAGAATGTTCTCATCTACTATATGGATTGGTCGTCACCTATTGCACCACCTCTCATGAACCCGGAATGTTACAGATGTATGATAACTGGCCCTATTCTCAATAGTCTCAATACCTTCCTCTAAACCTCTACACTTCACATAAAAGGGCAGAAGATGAGGAACTAGGATCTTGTAAACATATTGGTTAGAGTTGAATTCGAACTGATGATTCTCACTCTTTTATTCCTTTTCTGTCCGTTTGTGAAGAGGAATCAAAGGAGTGTGATTCCCATATGAAAATGCAGTCTAGAAGCCTATAGAGAGGGGTTCTCTGATAACGGTAGGCTGCAGATTTTATGTTTTATAGGCGAATTGTAGCCCTGGTTTCCTTTACACCTTTCTCCTCCAACCTATTCCCCCACTTACCTGCAACTGAACCTCATCTGTATAGACAATCTTTTGAAAGATTTCCTTTCTCCATCTTCTTCTCGCTCTGCACCATCTCTTCCTTCACTTTCTTGACTTTCTTCCTAGCCATAGCTTGTGGTGGGCAAAATTAACGAAATGATTTTCTTTAGGCAAATATTTACCGATCGTGAGAGGTTTGAGCTTCAAACTAGACTCCAGGGCAATTTCAGTGAGCGTGGCTAAGGGATGTGAATCAGAGAGTATTACTAAGTGTCTTATGTCTCGATTGTTCAGAGCTGGCTATTTCCTTGGGCGTGGAGGAGAAGGCTTGAATTTACCAGTTCTGGACCAGTAATTGATATTTTGTGTAGTATCTTTTGAAAAGCCAGTTTCGCAGGCAATTTGACAGTAGCTTTTCCCTTCTGCATGGAGCTCAATTATCCTCACTCTCCCCTCTGCAGTTGCCATACGACGTTTGCTGGTACCTTGATTTGGCGGCATGGTCGGGTTGCTGATTGTCGGTTATTTTGCGGCCATCCTGGCCAAGACACCGCTGTCTACTTACTAAGCGACCTCTATTGCCTGGGTGCGGGCGAGTGATCGTTGATGATGGGTTGATGGAAAGAGTGTTGGAAGCCTTTGAGCTGCTCGGCATGCTCAACATATTGTGCGCGCAAAATATCGTACTCAGCTTATCCCTTTATCCTTCGTACAAAGGCTTCGGATATGCTTTTGGGATCGATGCGGGGCCGGAAGCGATGCGACTATGAAAGAGTTGGATGGGTAGAGGCTATGGAAAGCGGGAGCTCTTTGTAATACCTGTTTTTTCCTTTTGTCAGCAAGTGCGTGAAACGGGGAAAGGGATATACGTGGAAAAGTATAGATATGTGTCGCGATCGACGGATAAGAGGACCTCGCTGGTTTATATCTACTCCTGTTTTTACAGTTTGCTAGTTAGTTGAGGGCGTTATCGCGAGCGAGAGTGAATAAGAGAAGTTCCCAGTTATGTATTGGCGATTGAAGTATTTTATGTTTCTTTACTCTTTGCCTTTCGTTTAGTTTTGCCGCCACCGTTTAAAAAAGAGCCCTTCGGTTGGTTACTTTCTGGTGGGGATGGACGGATGGGGAAGTCAGGATGGATGGCTGGGTTTTTTCAGCAGTGTTTGGGTGGGTTGACCCGCTCTCACAGATAAATAGAGAAAGAACTAACCTTGTAGGGACCTGGATAATCAGGGCCTAGTTACCGTAGCTTGTTAGGGTGAAAATGCTTAAAATGGGAAGTATCATACCATCTCTGCATCTCTGTCACCAACCTTGACGCTGGCTGCGCTAGATTCCAGGACTTGAACATCGGTTTGAAGAAGAGACTTACGGGCGGGAGGATGAAGGGTGTGGCGTTTATTCTGGATTCCGATACTTATTGGATTCGGTAAATATTCTTCTTTTCCCTCCTATGTCCTGTTTTACTAATCAGCTTGTAGAGTTATCCAAAAGAAAGCATCAGATCCGGAGCGTCTTGGTAAACAAAATCGCGGAGCTCTCTTACTCAATCAGGGGTCTGTAGTTTTACCTAGTTAGTCGATTGTGGCGGTGAAATTGAAATTATTATACTATGGCGTTCCTTCTCCAAGTGATTGTCAAGAGGTTTAGAAATATGCTATGCCCCCGAAATTGGTCCAGTTATTACCTTTGGAGTTTATGCACTTGCGTCGCAGATCAATGGCTCTCGCACTGCACTTTCGCATGCCGGCCTTACTGGCCATTCAAATACTGGTAATCTACTAACCGAGTGATATGTTGTGATTGCCCTCACTTTGCAGGAGTCCGGCAGAATGCATTTCGTAGTGGCCGGTGCCCGAGATTATGGCGTGTGCCACTAGTGGAACCTCTCAGTAACTCTCATACACACACACGATAGACTATGCCGATATATTTCCACAATTAAAAGTTCATCTATCCAGAAGAAAGAAAAGAAAAGAACACACAATAGGACTTCCCACACACCTTCCATCACGCCATTTCTATCCATACCTTACGTCGAAGATACCCCACCTATCCATCCTCCCTGCCCCACTCACCCACTTATCCAGCTATCCAGCTATCCACTCCTAAATACCAAGTACACTCTCTCAATATGATCATGGATGGAACAACCTCGGGGCTACTATGAGGAATCCCCTAGGATTTCATATTAAGCCAAGGTTTCCGCTCGAGGGCTAGCTTTTCGGATGATTGTGTGGCAGAGGTGGCGTCGATAGGTACCCTGCCATTAGGACCTGCTATAGTCGGCGGGGGTCGAGCACGCTGCTGATATTAGTATATGAAAACCGTTATATGGAGGTAGGGAAGGAGGGGGTTTTTATGTGGCTGGTGAGGCTAATCGGTTACAATACGGGAGTGTATAGTACTTTAAAGATACTAGCAGTATTTTGTCGAAGCCTGGCAATCCCTAGGGACAGTGGTTCGGGATCACTGTGCGATTGTTGTGGGCCTGATAAGCACCGTGAAATTAAGGCTTGCGGTAGTCGGTGGGGGTTCGAGAGTGCTGTGTAAACACTGTTATAAGGAGGGAGGGAGGGGGTTTCATATTGCTGGCGAGGTTAATCGGTTCCAGAGCGAGAGCGTACAGTACTATAAGGGCACCCTAGTAATATGGCCTCGTAGGGAAATAGTTGTTGGCGATGGGTCGGGCAAAGTTGGGGGTATTTAAGATACTTTGAATTGGCAGTTCTCCCCCTCGTCATCGTTGTGCAAAAGGCATAAGTGGTGTCTGTAATGTTATGTCGAAGTAAGAAATTTATGAGGAATTTTGTGCTTTGGGCTCTTTTTGTATTTCTACCTCTTTGGATTCGGGAGGCCATTGGAGTTTTTGCGATGGCGGCTGGGTTGGTTTAGTGATTAGTTACTTGTATATGTGCTGTACTGCGAGTTTGAGGGATGCGATCCCAGTACTCGTAGATGCTGAGGAAGAGAAAGTTTGCGCGGTAATAAATAGGAAGCGGATAAGCGTTTCAAATACTTGGACTAGAACACTCTACTACTAACTTAGAAGCTAAGCTATATAAGCTCAAGCTACCCACGCTTTGGAAAGGTAAAGAGGCAGGGCGCTGACTTTGTTAAAGTGCCTGTGTTCGGATTATACGGTGGGTGTTCTGCTGCACGAGTGTTGTAAGTTACCAGTAAGCCACTAATACTGTACGCGGGGGTGCATGAAAGTGATTAATATTTTTGTGGCGTAGTCTAGACTAAAGTCATAGGACTAGTTACGCGTTAGACTACCTGACCTGTCCTGTCACTTTGTGCTAAACTGCGCCACAAAATATTAATCCCCTTCATGCACCCGAGCACAGTACTATGCTCTGCTACCGGTATTATGAATTACCGGCGGCGGTGCCGCGCGGAGTGTTTTTCATTCAAACATTTGCTCTTTTTATTCGCTAAGATCCAAGGCTGATGGTGTGCAAGCGAAGTCCCGTGCTGAGGTGACCGCAGCCGAGAGCCTTCTTGTCGCTAATGATAATAATTGGACCAGCGCACCCTTGTGCAACACCAACCCCTTATAAGCTAAGTTGCCGCCTCCTCACCCTTCATATCCTAGAGACCCCCTGGAATTCGAGAGAACTCAAATCCTCCTTTCACACGGTCCCTCCTTATCTCTCACAAAAAGAGGAATTCAGATAATTAGCTCTAGCACAGATGTTGTCTGGGCACCAGCAGGCCATCGGCAACGTCAACTCGTTCAACGCGTTGACGAATTGCAATAACATTGTCAACATCAATGCAGGACCAGACGCTGAGAGGCAGCAAATTCTGCAATGGCTATCGCCACTTGAACCGCAGCAACGGCACGAGGGTGTGCAAACCGACCGACTCGATAGCGTGGGAAGTTGGGTACTAGAAACCAACGAGTTCAGAAACTGGTGTGATACGGAAAATGGTTGCGTTGAGCAAGTGTTATTTTGTTACGGGAATCCAGGGGTAGGGAAAACATATCTCAGGTAGGAAGGCCTCTTGTGAGAGAAAGGCAATGCAGACGCCACTGACAATCAGCAAATAATAGCTCCCTGGCAATTGATAGCCTGTGTGATCACGCTGCCGGGAAAGACATTGCTGTGGTGGGACTCTACTGCGATTTCTTTGCTCAGCAGGAACAGTCCACCACAGCGATGTTGGGCGCTATCCTCAAGCAACTTGCCAGCAGAGCAGGAATCCCGGAGTATATATGGGAGGTTTTCAGGAGAGCAAAAAAGAGTTTGGCGGCCGGCGTCTCCGACTTCCGAATATGGTAGAGATTCTAAAGAAGACAATTACATCGCTACAGCGGATATTTGTATGCATCGACGCATTAGGCGGATCGGCTCCAAAACATCGACGGGAGCTCCTTGAGTCACTGCAAGAAATCGTTCGGGTATCGCCAAACATACGAATATTGCTTACCGGGAGGCCACATATCTATGGCGAAATCGTGGAATTTTTTAGTAAGGCGGTCAGGATACCTATCAGTCCTACCCAGGACGACATTAAGAGTTATCTGGAGATGAGACTGAGGGGCGATACTACTCTAGAAGCAATGGATAGTGAACTACGGGCTGATATTATGAGAGCTATTCTAGAGAAAATCTCAGAAATGTAAGTCAGATATCAAGTATATTTCTAACACAGGCCTAAGTTATTCGCTAACGATGGTTCTAGTTTCCTTCTCGTTTCTCTAAATATTGATGCAATCCTAGGCGAGATTACTCTCCATCAGAGAAGAAAAAAGCTTGACGAGATGACTAAAGGGGAGGGTCTGGGAGAAGCTTATGCTGCAACCTTATCACGGATAAGGGCACAGCAAAGAAGCAAGTCAAAACTCGGAATGGAGATTCTAATGTGGGTATCGCATTCGGAACGGCCATTACATGTTGGGGAGTTATGTCACGCTCTTGGGGTAGAAGAAGGATCTACCGACTTGAATATTCGGAATATTCCTGCGATAGAAACACTGCTGACATGTTCCCTTGGGCTTGTCACGGTTGAGAAGTCTTCGTCTACCCTCCGTCTTGTTCACTATACTCTGCAAGAATACCTCTCCTATAATCCCAATTTGTTCATTAAGCCCCACTCGATGATTGCTGAAGTCTGTTTGACCTACCTCAACTTTCGGCAGGTTAGGGGCTTTTCGCCTACTATTCGTTCGGTCCCATCAACTATCCCTTTTGTCGAATATGCTTCTTGTTATTGGGGTGCACATGCTAAGCGGGAAACAACTGAGAGCGTGAAGGCGCTTGCATTGAAACTGCTTGATGGATACGATAAGCACATTTCTTCGAGGATACTACTATTGCACGGGATGACTGTTTGGGAGGACAGGCCTAGGGGATTCACAGGACTTCATGGTGCCGCATACTTCGGATGTGTAGAGATAATGGTTGCTTTATTGGAGATGGATAGGTGGGATGTGCAGGCAACTGATGTGAAGGGTAACACAGCAATCGCCTGGGCTGCTAGGAGGGGGCAGGAGGGGGTGGTGGGGGTACTACTGCAAAGGAGCGACGTCAATCCCGAAACAGCTAACGAATATGACCGAATACCGCTCTCGCTTGCTGCTAGGCATGGGCATGAGAGGGTCGTGAGGATACTGCTGCAACACAACGACGTAAATCCTAACACACTTGACGAATATGGCCAAACACCGCTCTCACTTGCTGCCAGTCATGGGCATGAGAGCGTCGTGAGGAGACTACTGCAACGGAATGATGTCAATCCCGACACACCTGATAAATATGGCCGAACACCGCTCTCGTTCGCTGCTAAGAATGTGCATGAGGGGGCCGTGAAGATATTGTTGGAACAGAATGACGTCAATCCCAACTCATCTGATGGGCATGGTCGAACACCGCTCTCGTTTGCTGCTGAAAATGGGCATGAGGGGGTCGTGGGACTACTGCTGGGACGGAACGACGTCAATCTCGACACACCTGATAAAGATGATATAACACCGCTCTTTTGGGCTGCGCAGAATGGGCATGGGGGGATCATGTGGATACTGCTGGAACAGAACGACGTTGATCCCAACACATCTAACGCATATGGCCGAACACCGCTCTCTTTTGCCGCCGAGAATGGGCATGAGGGGGTCGTGAGGATACTGCTAGAACGGAACGACGTCGATCCTAACACAACTGACAAATATGGCCGAACACCAGGACGGTGGGCCAGGCGGAATGGTCATAAGAGAATTGCGGAGTTGCTGTCGGATCGGTTAGATCCCTAGATAGGTAGCTGGCATGCAACCATTAGAGCCCCCCCCAGGCCGCCTAAGCCATCAAAACCCCCTTTCAAAAGGGTACGCAGGCTCTGACACCCACGATAAACCCGACTCCTCTCCCTCCACTTATCAGACATACTCCCGGCAATGAAAGAGACTCGACGAAACACAATCCAATGCCTGCTAAAGATTACTTTTTACGAGCAGACTGACCAGTCACCGCAGATGCCAACCCCCATATTGGATCATTAACCTAGAATTTCTCATTATTTCATTGCCCTCTGCACCTGTTGCTTCATTGTTTGGGTTTATTTAACTGTAGTCCATCGACGCTTTTCTCTACCCCCTTCTCTATATATACACACTTTTGATTTGTCTTTTGTTTCCCATACCCCTTGGGTTAAGCCATTCCGTGCCTGTCCATTATTAGTTTTCCACATACTTGTATCATTGCATGACTTAGACAGCAACCGTGTTGTATTATAGGGGAGGTGGAAGCTTCATAGATATAGATATGTTATATTTAGACACATCCTTTGTACATGAGAGTGGGCGCGTTACGGGATCAATAGACAAGAGCTTGTGGTGAGCGATTTACGGAGTTCGGCCTATTTTTCCTCATCTCTCTCCTTTTCTTCTTGCTTTCTTCACGCCATCCGTCCTTCGCCACTCGCATATTTAGATAAATCTTTCCCCTCATTAATACTAAAGTCATCTAGTTCTTTGCTCCCGCTATCCTTTTTTGAACATTAGTGTTACATCACAATTTACAATACACCGTGCCCTCGCCGCTCAATCTACTCCTTCCGCTCGCCCTTCCTCGCCGATTTCGTAGGCCCTAGCCGCTCGAAAAGCATTGTAGGAGCTTTTCGGTGTGTATCGCGAGCTTAATAGGAAGGAAATCTTAAGAGCGGGAGACTAGGTTAAGAACCCTCTCCGACAGTTTTCTTGGTGGCATGCGGCAGGGGTAAGGTGCCGTGAATAAGAACATCATTTACGCCCTAAAGATTGATACATACCAATATTATATCATGATAATAATAATATTATTATTATGTTATGGTGCTGTCAATTACATGTTGCACATCTACATCTCAAAATCTGTCTCCTTCTAGTGTTCAAATAATAAGGCACGTTACTGGGTTGCGGACTGTAGCATAGACCACAAACCGCCACGCCAGGTAATGCCGTCTTTGCCATAGGAGTTAGCGTCACGGAAAGTGCCAACAACTTAATCCGCCTACCGTAAAAACTTGAATAATTGGACGGTGTGCTATGTCGTTGGGCTTTCCTCTCTCAGTAAGGTCAAGAAATTTTTGTTTTTTTTTGTCTCGGAAGGGGAAAGGGGCTGTGTTTTTGCTGTGTTTTTGCTGTGTTTTTTGCCCCCTTTCCAGAGAAGGGAATTCTGGACTACATAGCACACCGTCCAATTATTCAAGTTTTTACGGTATACCAAGTGGATTTCAGGTGGCCAATCAACAGAGATTGTGCGATGGCTAGACATAACTTGAAGATGAGGCTTGGTAACTAGAATATGAAGTGGATTGTGCGCAGGGGTGTACTACTAGGAAGAGCCGGGTCCGACCCGCCATGTTCTTATCCGCAATTCCCGAGGTTGATTGTGTGTTTCAAGGCCTAAATTGATTTTTCTTTTCCTTCTCCTCTGGGCACCATGTGCTAACCCTGCCCCCTCCTACATCTCCCTTGTGCTCTACAATGTTGTTCCCACACTGACTCAGCAAAGGGTGTCCGGCAGGTCTCTGGTAAGTTACCGTACGGCACCGTATCGTATTGTGTTGTACGGTATGTAAACTTGTCGTTCGAGCTATCGGAATTATTAATTCAATGTGATTGCAGGCGTTGATATTTTCGGCTAGTTATTAGGCAGCTTAGGACATGAGAATCTTTAGAGCGACAGGAGTCGGATTAATGAGTATCCGTGCTATGATTGTTATAGGCAGGGCGGTCTCCGACGCGCCATTAAAAAGCAAGGAAGACAACTATTATACTCCTTCTCTTTCTTTCATCAATATAGCCCTATTACTTTACCCTCTGGCTCCGGCTTCTGTATGACCTCCGACGCGAACCATGGGTGCAGTCGAGTGATCGTGGATGATGGGGTTGGTGGGAAAGAGCCCCTCTGTTTACTTTTTACTGGGGATAGACGGACAGGGAAGTTAGGATGGATGGTTATGGTTTGTTCAGCAGTGTTTCGGTGAGGGGCCCGCTCTCGCAGATAGACAGAAAGGACTGGCCTTGTAGAAGCTGGCCCGGACTGTGGGCCGTAGTCCGGCTTCTGGAGTTCATCTGACCGGGCCTGGCCGGACTGCAGAAATCTGCAGGCTTTCGAGTGATAATATGTGATTGTGATAAGATCTGAGATTGGTTTGAGTAACATGGGAGGGGGGGGTCAATGAAAACGGGGGCTTAGCGAACAGACTAGGCAAAATCGCTGCTGGAATTAACCCTTAGTGTTGGTGGTCTATGATGCTGCTCGACACGCTCAACCTATGGACAGCCTATCTCTTTATCGTTCAGAGAAAGCTTTCAGATATGCGGTTGGGATCACTTCAGGGTCGGAAGGAATACGGAGGCTAGACAAAGCGGAAGGTATTTGTAAAGTTTGTCTTTCTTGTGTTAGCGTGGAAGTCTGTGGAAGGGAAAGGGAAAGTTCCTGAACTTGAAAGAGAATGGATATGTGACTCGATCTCTGAAAGGATAGGAGGATAACTTGTGGTTTATCTATACTCAGGTCTCAAGCATTAGCTATTTTAATTTAGTTAGTAGGTATTATGAGTCGTGAGCATGAGAGCAAGTATCGGAAGGAGAAGTTCCCCCTCTGAAGTTGTGCGATAGCGATCGAACTCATTAGTACAACTTTTCTCTTCGCGTTCCCTTCGTTCGGCACGCGCCGCTTCGCTATTGCACAGCCCTTGTTGACCACCTACTAAGTCACTTCTAGTAGTCACAAATCGAGTGATAAGGGAAAGAGAAGATACCCGATTGCCTCAGTTATCTTCTGGTATCTTGAGATATCTTCAGGTATCTTCCGGTATTTGCAGGCATCTTCAGATATCTGCCGGTATCTTTAGATATCTGTAGATGTGAGCCACCCCTTAACAAAATAATGACCTGTCATAAGGAATATACCGAAAGCCTACCGGCGCCGCCAGCCCCCATGAAGCCGGCAGGCTTCCGCAAAGCCTGGTCTGAAGAGCCCAGTACAGTCTCACTTAGGCCTGGCCTGGCCGGACTGAAAGCCTGCCGGCTATCTGCAGGCCGACCTGGCCGTTTGCGAACTCTGATCTTAAGGAAACTATGTCTCTAGTATATTAATTAGCTTTAGCATTGCCATGCAGATTTGAACTTTATTTCAACCACTGTCCAGATAAGTTAATGTTTTTCCCTCAGCTGCCCTTTTAGTTCATAGATATTGGGATTGGTGGATACAGGAAGGCAAGAGTATGGAAAATGGTATTTCTGCCTACTATGTTAGTAGATGACAATTGCTTCAATATTCCTTGGAAAGACCATTCAGAAGGGGATATTGGTATAGTAGGAAAGGTATCGGCAGTCTAGTAGTAAGATCAGAGTGTTGCTCATTTCCTTACAACACTCTACAACCCTACCTCGGTCTGGGAGGGTGGGAGAATCAATTGGGAGAAGGTAGGATTGTGTGGTTCTAGCTAAGCCCCCTCGTACTAGAAACTAGTACTACTTATCTTATTGCTGCATAGTATAAAAGGTGGAGGAGGAAGCATGTTGCTTGGTAATGTGTATCTTTTATACTCCCTAGTCGTACGGTTGTGTCGTTTAGACTTTCTTATATTTTCCTGCAGTTCTTTCACACTGTTGGGGGTTCCTGGCACCCTTTGTGGGTTTTCGTCCTTATGTCGAGAATAAAAAATCTTTTTTAAGTTACTAAGGGTTGATTGAGAAAGAGAGGTGGGGGGGTGATGACTATTATAGGAAAGATCCAGCTACGATTTCCCAGGTTCACACGGCCTCACTCGCTGCAGCATCACCGCCGCATCATCGCCACATCACCGCCACATGACCAGCTGACGTACTACCCTGCGTTCAACCATACTAGATTTAGAAGGACGCTCCAACAGGTTGACCTCTCGTTTCACGAGTGAGAGGCTGTGATCTCGATCCGATCTCCGGGGCTAAGCGAATGAGAGTGTGGATACTTGTTAGAGAGTATATTTGCGGAAGTGTTCCGGGAGAGTAATTGGGTTAGGGGAACTCATTTCCGGGAGGGCGGGGGAGCTGTCGTTGATTTAAGATAGATTCCTTGCATATGCTTTGTGTGCGTCATAGAGTTTAGTATAATTTTGTTATTATTGCTGACATTGAGAACAATGGTAGATTCGGAGAAGCTATTGCCAATTGGGCAAAGTAGACGTGTTCGAGCCGCAGGGGGGAAGAGATGTCTCGGGGGTGGAAGGAAAACGGTATAGCCACCACCACGCGAAGCGAGGGGCCATAGCTTCATGACAGCTGCCTGGCCAACAGCCTGCACCATATAATGCCACGAACCCCACAACACAAGCTTTCTTCCTCATACAAGCTTCCACAAAATACAAGATCCTCAAAGCTCCTTACAGATTGTGTTCTTTATTGATAACTGTCCAGTACAAGAAAAAGCCACACTACCCGGAACCCATTAACGCCAGGGCCTAGAGACCGCACAACTCAACACAAAACTACACAATGCCTTGCCGAAGAGGTTCAACGTGTAGAGCTGACACGACTGAAACATGGAGCAGGAGTTCAACAGCTGGTATTCGCAAGAATACGAGAAACCGCAGAGCCCCACAAAGATATGGTAACCAGTCAGACGAGGAAGCCAGCCAGCCCGGCAGTGCAGAAACAGTCATTCTTGAAAGTGAAGGAGAGACAATCATCCCCGGTCAACCAGATGGTCGAGCACAACTTGAAATCACCCCCGAAACGGAAAGCCTAAGATACAATACATCAAGGACAGCCTCAGCACACTCTGAAACGCATCTGGACGCGCCGGAATCATCCCCATACCAACCAAGCTCACCAGGGGGCACCACTGCTATAACTATCAATGATGTCCGCAACCTTCTCGACTCTCATGCGAATAATATCGTTGACCAAGTGGTCCTCAAGCTCCGACCAGAAGTAACAAACCGGAACTCTAACCCAATAGCAAATCCTGCAACTCATCGGCCTTCGAGACAACCAGCCAACAACCTCCAAACTGATCCTACCCTACAATATATTAGAGACCTAGAAGACCAGATCAGTCAACTCCATACTGGAAGAATCTAGACTGTACCCCACAGCAGCCACGGAATAGGAGAAGCTGGTAGGTACCTTCCCACCCTATACATATCAGGCACGGAACGGGAGAGTGCACCGGGACTAGCGGAATCTGTGGAAGTATTGTTCCCTAGAGTGGAATGCAGTATCCTTGCCCAAATCATCGAGAATAGGTTCAAGCCTACAAACATCTACCGTCTCCCTGCTAGCGAAGAGGAAAGGGCCGAGACTCAGAGAACTATCACAATTGGCAGGGTAGAATTCGAGCAGGCGGAACATGACAGCAAGGAGAGTGAGTACTGGATGAGTGCTTTCTTTAAGGCCTAGGCAGCCTACAGTGGGATACTGGTAAAACTCACTTCATACGGTCTATAGAGCGAGCTCGCAACTACACTATTCATATACACTATGAACCTGTATGACTTACTCGAAAGGTATACCTGGGACGGTGTGATAGCCAACCATTTCCAATTCTACCGGAAAAGGGTTGCAAGCGGAAGCAGGATTTACCTACCCAACGACTGGCAACATCTCGACAGCGAACTCATAGCATCGAAGTGCTTTGCACATCCTATTATCTGGACCACATGGCCACAGGGGCATACCCGGGTGCCAACCTTCCAACAGCGCATAACCGAACTACCTATTGGTGGACAACCTTTCCCATTGGACTTGTAACCTGCTCCTAGGTATTGCGAGATTCCCAGAGGGAGATCCGGCGATACTGAAGGACAGGAGTGGA
This sequence comes from Tuber borchii, assembly GCA_003070745.1. NCBI lineage: Eukaryota > Fungi > Ascomycota > Pezizomycetes > Pezizales > Tuberaceae > Tuber > Tuber borchii. Next base: position 46,281 of record NESQ01000180.1, on the reverse strand, counting down.
AGCGTTGAGTGGAATCTCTGTAAGAGATATAAGAAAGATGAGGGACTAATAGAGTGACCGTTCAACTTGTAGTATATTAAAGAAGAGCGTTCCTGTGAGGCTTGAGAGTTCGAATCCTTAGGGGATCTCGAGCTCTTTAAATACAAATAAAGTATAATCAAATATCCTGTCTAAAGAGCAAATATCAAAATGCAAAGTTACATAAGTAGCGAAACTTCTAAGTTCTAAACAAGGTCATAGAAGCGACAGGATATAACTAACAAAACAAGTAATGAAATAAAACAAACAAGGGATTGCTACTGATGTACTAATCCAGTAATACATAGTAGGAAAGCATAGGGTATCCTAATTGGGTACAAAATCAAAGGGTGCAAATAAGCGAGTAAAGGAAGGTACTACCCAATAGGAAACTATAACAATAAGGAAGGTACAAGGATGGAATATGTGTTACTAGGGAATCCTAAATAGGCAATATCCAACGTCGGTATAGTGAGTAGCAGAGATAATAGTAGATTCCGTTACATTCCCCCTAACAGAAATAAAACAAAAGAAAGGTACATAATTCCGTTAGTCTTCCATCTCAGTTTCTTCAAGGGAGGGGAGAGAGTAACAGGTTTCAGTCTCAGAGTAGTCAGAGTCCTGGATGGGTGCCCAGAATCCGTCAGGGTCAAGCTCTGGTGATAGAGGGAGATATTTGGGTTCTTGGACTGTCAAAGTTGACCAACATTCGTTATGAGTCCAAGGGAGGTGGAAGGGGATGGTTTCGTTATAGGTATCAAACCAGTAGGTTCTGAGAGCAGTACTGGCTCCTTCAAGGATATCAAGGGGTTCCCATGTTGCTTCGATTTCGTCATAGCCTTTCCAGTGGATTAGGAATTGCCGTTTCTTTCGATAGATTCGATCCTTCATAACCTTTTCAACTTCCGATTCTTGTTGTCCAGATGCATCGATAGTAACTGGTTCCTTAGAGGTGGGGTCTGGGAGGCCTGGGAAGGCTTTAAGGTTTGGTCTGAGGTAGATTCGAAGATGGCTGCGATGAATCCATGGGTGGATTCCCTGCATGATAGGAGGGAGGTTAAGTTTGTAGTTATCATGTTTGTCAGGGCCTTCGAGGACTGAGAAAGGTCCAAGCCATGGTCCAACAAGTTTGTAGTTCCGTCCTATCTTGTGTACATAGGGTTCAGATCTGAGGGTGACTTCAGTCTTTCCAGGGGTAATTGGGGGTCCTTCTTTGCGTCTCTTTTGGCTAGTGGTCGTCTGGCGAGCTCTGGCCTTTTGGAGGGCGGTTCTTGCAAGCTGCTGGTTCTTCATAATCTGAGATGCAATATCGTCAGCAGAAGGAACGGTAGTAGGCATGACTTTAACGCTAGGGAGGAGGTTTATGATGTGACCAAAGGTAATCTCAAAGGGTGAGAGATCAGTGCTGTCACTAGGAGCAGCATTGATGGCGGTTTGGACATGGGGAAGGTGGCGAGTCCATTTGGTACCTTTAGGGTTAACGAAATTTCGAAGACATTGGCCGATGGTTCTGATTCTCCGTTCAGTTTGGCCATTTGTCTGGTGGTGGTAAGCGGTAGCCATGTTGAGATCAATTTTGATGTTGGCCATAAACTGTATCCAGAAGCGAGAGGTGAACTTGGGGTCTCTATCAGAGACGATAGAGGTAGGGAAACCATGGGTAGAGAAGATTTGTTCAATAAGGGGGTTTGCAGTTTCGACTGCAGTGATGTTTTGGGATACTGGGATGAGGTAGGTAAATCTAGAGAAACGATCCAACACAACTAAGATTAGATCCTTTTTGTTGTCGCTAGGGAAGGGTCCTGCAAAGTTAATTGCAATCGAAGAGAATGGTTCTCTAGGGACAGGGAGAGGGGTGACAACTCCATCAGGGAGGGTTGTAGGTTGTTTGTTCATCTGGCAAAGGTGGCATCTGCGAATATAGTCTTTGAAATCGTTTCTCATAGTCATCCAGTAGAAGCGTCTGGAGGCGTATTTGAAACATTTCTGGGCTCCCATATGTGCCATTTGCTCATGGGTGATTGTGATGATTTCGCTCCTAATATTCTGTTCTTCATAAGTGGCTTCATAGGGGACATATGGACAGTCTCGACTGTCATCCTCCCCTCTTTTAACAAGAAGTCCATCGTAGAGAATCCAACTTGGATGGTTGGTATTTTTGCTGACAATATTAAAAAGAGGATCGGTAGCGGTAGGCTTTCGAAGGCTGTAATACCACTTGCCTTTAAGGTGCTGGGTGAGCTGGAGGCGCGAACATCAAGGGCCCTGGATGGTTCATCAGGGAAAGGGTCATTGTAGTCAACAGGGGCGTCAGGGATTGGGAGGTCATCATCCTGTGCAGCATGATTCGAGGAGGGTCCATCATAGGTAGCGATTATAGTCTGGTATATCGGATGTCCTCTGTCATTTGTGAGAGCGGGAGTGAGAGCCCATTTGTCTTCTGCTCTACACTTAGGTTGGTGAGGGGTGATGAAACAGGAGGTAGAGTAGAGGGGGCTAGGAGAAGGGATGTGACGGGGTTCTGAGGGATAGTAGTGGCGATCCTTTCCATCCATGTGTGCTTTGCATTCGTCCCATACACAGGCTGTCCAGTGCATAGATCGATGTCTGGTAGGCGTAAGAAATCGTTCCAACTCATCTCTGGGAGGAGTGGAAGTGGAGGGGGGTGTGCTGGCAGAGTATCCTGAGCTGGCGAGGGCAATTGATTCCAATTTGGTAATGGAGTCATGAATTCTTCCAGAGCAGTTTGTGATAGCGTTAGGGCGTAGAGATCGTTCTATATGGTTCGAAGGGCTGTGAATCCTCTGTGCAAGTCCTGCAAGCTGTGCCTTGAGCTGCTTGGAGGAGTATCGTGGTTTCGGAGTGGTTATGGGGCTGGCCTTCGGTGCTGGCTTTGTTACTTTGCATCGCCTCGATTCCTTGTTGCAGGCCCGGCATCAGCAAAAAAAAATTCTGTCTTTTGTGCTCCACAGTGAGCCATGTCGTTGAGTTTTATGTTTTGGCTAATCGCGAGTGACCCTGGTTAATCATGATGCTTCCGATTGTGTCCCCTAATGATCAGATACAAATCTTAATTTTAGCAAAATATGAGCTATTTTTATCAATATCTCATAGACATTTTACATTACAAAGTTGTATGTTATGAACTCAAATTTCTCAACTTCGGTATGTAAAAGGTCCGTGAGTTCTTAATAAAAATTGCTCATATTTTGCAGAAAACAGAATTAATATCATCTTCTTTAGTCAAACTAACGGGATTTTTAATATCATGATTATAGGACTCACGATGCACCAAAACGTAAAAGTCAACGACATGAGGCACAGGGGGCAGGCTGTTTTTTTGCTGATGCGGCTGGTAGGATTTTGTTAGGGACAGTGAACATTTTCGGACTAGGTGCCGAAGTGGAATCAATTAGATTGATGTGGTGTTTAATATCTCGAAGGGGCGGTAGTTCAGTGATCTTCTTGGATGGGAATACTTCAGGGAATTCGGAAATGAAGTCAGGGGTATCCGTATTTGCCATAGCACAGAATCTGGCATAGTTCGCTTTCTTGCAGGTGAGGGTGACTCCTTTGTCACGGAAGGTGATAATAGCATTTCCGCAATCGATTATTGCATTATGGGCGGTTAGGTATGGCATTCCTCAAAAGATGTCATAGTTGTCTAGTGAGCAGACTAAGGCATCGGTGATGTCGCCCTTTTCATCATCTACTTGGATCAAGGGTTGGGCCTTGTAATTGATGGTTGAGCGAGATCCTTTAACCACCATTTTCAAACTGATAGGGGTATCGAGGTCTTTGGTAGAGATTTGGAAGGTGGAGATGAATTTTCCAGAGATTAGGTTATCTCCCATGGTTCCTGTATCGAATAAGGCCTTCTCTTTGTGGCCATTGACTGTAATGTAGGCTTCAAGGGCTCTGTTGGCAGTTCCAGATGGGCCTACATGGTTGGAAGTATTTGTGACTGTAAGGGTATCCCATTCTTCCTCTTGAGTGTAGTAGGACCGGCGGGGCTTTCCTCTTCTCTCTGTTCCTCCTCTTCTTCCATTTCCTCTCTGGTTGTATCCTCGATTGTTGGGCTGATTTCCTTTCTTCTCATAGCAATCGTTTGAGTAGTGTCCTAGTTTTCCGCAATAGTAGCATCGGTCTTCTCGCCTTCTCCTATCCTTTTCCTGAGGGGATAGCTTGGTGTGCTGGGAGGTGTTGTTTGAGAAGTATTGGGGAGGTTCTTGGATGTTGTTTCTGGGTTCTTTGGCTTTGGGCTGGGAGACTGCATTGGATATAGCGTTGGTGTGCTGATTTCTGTTACCATAGAGTCCTGTAGAGTGAGCGATAGAGTCTGTTTTCTCACGATTTTAACTAGCTGGTCGAAAGAGGTATCTGAGGTGATATGGGGTTTGACATCTCGCTTGAGTTTGATGTCCATGGCGTCTAGGAGTCTTTGTTTTGCTGAGTAGTCTGAAATCGTTCCTGGAGGTAGGCTGTCTCTGAGGGTTTCAAGGGAGATGACTGTATCCATTATCTGCGCTGTTTTTCCATTAGTAGTCTGCTTGACTGCAAGCCATTGTTCATAGATTGTATCAGTGGATGTAGAAGGTAGAAAGTATCCTTCAAATTTCCTCTTGAGTCCTTCCACAGTTGTCGTTCCTTGGCTGTTGTCATACCGGGTGAATTTCTCGAGAGCCTTATCTCTGCAGTAGGCTCCATAGTACTGCAAGGCTTCAGGGTCTGTTTCTTGGATTCCATAGCTGGATATGTAGCGGTGGACTGTATTGAACCATGAATTAATTCTCAATGGATCTCGGTCTTTTCCTTCTCCTGTATAGAAGAATGGTGCTGGCCATTTAGGGTGGCTACTGCCTTCTGGTTGGAGAGACATAGCGGCGGGTCTGGGGCTTGGTGGTGGTGAAGGACTTGGGGGTGGATGGGGCTCTTGGTCAGGGCTTGATCGTCTTGTAGATGGCTGGCTAGGTGGCGATTGTCTTGCTGGGTCAGGATCTTGGTCTGGGTCAGGCTTGGGTGTTCCTTCCTGATGTAGTTGTTCTTGGTCAGGGGTTTTGTCAGGTTCCTGGTCCTCTTGGTCTTCTTGGTTTTCGCTGTCTTCTGGGTTGTATTCTGGGGCGTCGTCTTCGCTACTTGATTCTTCTGAAGATTCTTGGTCTTGGCTTTGGGGAGGGTCAGGTCGTGGCGCAGGTGGTGGAGCTGTTTTCTTTGCTGGAGCGGCAGGCTTTGGCTTAGCTAAGGATCCTGATGGCGCTGCAGGAGCTTTGGTGAAGCGTCCTTTGGGGTCTCTTGGAAGCGAAATGGTTGCTATCTGGGGTGAGCAGTTCTCGCCAGGAGTCTGCTCTAAGCCTTTCAAGGGACAAGGAGGTGTACCGGTACTGCAGGGTCAAGGGAGGCGAAGGGTAATCAGTCCTATGCCGAGATCAAAGAGTCTACTTAAGTCTAGGTCAAAAAATGTAACCTGCTCCTAGGTATCGTGAGATTCCCAGTGGGAGATCCGGCGATACTGAAGGACAGGAGTGGAAGCGTTGAGTGGAATCTCTGTAAGAGATATAAGAAAGATGAGGGACTAATAGAGTGACCGTTCAACTTGTAGTATATTAAAGAAGAGCGTTCCTGTGAGGCTTGAGAGTTCGAATCCTTAGGGGATCTCGAGCTCTTTAAATACAAATAAAGTATAACCAAATATCCTGTCCAAAGAGCAAATATCAAAATGCAAAGCTACATAAGTAGCGAAACTTCTAAGTTCTAAACAAGGTCATAGAAGCGACAGGATATAACTAACAAAACAAGTAATGAAATAAAACAAACAAGAGATTGCTACTGATGTACTAATCCAGTAATACATAGTAGGAAAGCATAGGGTATCCTAATTGGGTACAAAATCAAAGGGTGCAAATAAGCGAGTAAAGAAAGGTACTACCCAATAGGAAACTATAACAATAAGAAAGGTACAAGGATGGAATATGCGTTACTAGGGAATCCTAAATAGGCAACATCTAACGTCAGTATAGTGAGTAGCAGAGATAATAGTAGATTCCGTTACAGGACTCCTCAATGCAAAGTCTCCCCCGAAGCAATACTGGCTACTCGGCGAACAATAACTATAACAACTCTTTTCATGGCCTGGGCTCAAGTTGAGGAACAATAGCCATAACTGGTAACCAAACAGGTTTGCAAGTCTGCCATAACTGGAACCACCAGGATTGTAGAAATTCTAACTGCCGTTACCCATATGCGTGCACTACATGTAGCCCGAATCACAAGGCATCTCAATGCCGCCAGGATGAGAGTGCACTCTCCACCTCTACTACAAGGGGTGTTTTTTCAAAACGTTAGCTGTCCCTTAGCCCTTATGTTTGCTCTCCTACTCGTTCTAATTTCCTACCACACGCATCTCATTATCTCATCAGGTTGTTCCAATAGTCTTATGCTCATAGCAATGAAAGCCCCTACTATCCCAACTCTAGTCAATATCATTACACCCTGAACAGGTACCCTCATACCTAATACCTGTCTGGTTAGCGAACAGCTAGTGTAACCAAATACTACTATCCATTACCCAGTATACACCGCATATGACAAACCCATGCCCACGAGCCAACTAAAGATAGAGGGATAGAGAAGACTCACCACTAAATACCTGGATAGGGCAGTGGTGGATGCTATTCTAGGTATATACCGATTTGGAGCTAGAATCGGATATACTGGCCTGCGGCATTCTACTACCATCCATGCAAACCTAAGTACGGCCAACTTCAGCCCAAATCTAGTCTCAAGTGATATCGCTCATGAACTTACATCAGGAAAATGTAAAAACAGGTCCTGGTCCACCAGGGGGGGTTACGGTCCCCCCGGTACTCCCTGGTCCGCGCTGGTCTGCGCTGGTCCGCGTTCGTGCACCTCGGTTACACGAAGTAGACCAGGATGGATCAGCGTGGACCAGGAAGGGCCACAGGGACCAAAACCCCCCCTGGTGGTTTAGGAGCGTTCAGGACCACTCTGGACGGTGCAAAAACATTTTCCTGATGTAGTATCAACCGCCTCAACCGGTACTCAAACTACAACGCCCTACCCGAGGAATTTACTGCTTCCCTCCTAGGTCTTACGGATATGGCCGATAGGACAAAGCGAAGAATTCACCATCTCTCATTCCCAGCTGAAAGCCCTACATCAATAAATAGCGGGATACCCGAGACGTATGGTGCAATCAAGCATAGCAGAATCAATGATGCAACATTGGTGATTAGGACATTTAGAAAGGGGTGCTTACTGGTGAAACACGACTTTGAAAGCGCATTCTAGCATATTCCCATCTCACCAATCGACAGCCCACTCCTGGGGTTTGAATGGGGTGGCACATACTACTCCAAGCGATTTCTACCTTTCAGCCTGTGCAGCACTTCATATTTATTCAATCTCTTTGCGGAACTGTTCCACTGGATCCCGGCAGATAATCTAAATAGCCTTAATAGAGAAGTCAGCGTAATTCACTACCTCGATGACTTCCTCATAGTCCTACCATCCCACGGGAACCCTATAGAGTATGTCTCTATATTTGCTGAACTTACATCAGCAAAAAAAATTCTCCCTCATGTATTACCTACATATCTCCCTGTATCTGCTAGTAATACCACCTCCCCCGGTCCCTCCTGTCCCTCATTCATTTACCGCCTTTCCTAAAGACCCAACAGGCCTTCTGAAAGCCCCATACATGGCTTCGGCGCCATTTATCGTCCTCTTTTGCAGGTGGCCCCTCGCTTGCTCCACTAGCGAGGAGATCTCGCTTAACTGACCCCTGATTTTTTTTGCATTTCCATCCAGCCCATTTTGGCTGTTGTGCGTCCGCTTTGTACCTGTGCGCGTCTGGAACAACCTTGCCTGTCTCAGCGCCCCATCACCCCTTAGCGCTCTCCCTTCCCCTTGATTTCTCCGTTATGGAATTCGTCCCCCTGGGGACGTTCTTCACGTCATAACATGCACTCTCTACCCCTGGTGCGCGTCCGGAACATCCTCGTCTCTCTCAGCGTCCCATATCGCACTTTGCTCACTCTCTCTTCCCTTGATTTCTCCGTTATGGATTTCGTCCCCTGGGGGACGTTCTTCAGGTCATAACATCTACTCTCTACCCCTGTACCGGCCCCACACACCCTTCTGTTTCCAAAGTATGCGTGCCAAATCTGTTTTATTTCACTGAAGCCCGTATCTTTTGTGCCTCCTCTCGTCCTTCTCCTGACATTCATGATTCGCTTTGCCTTTCTGTACCACTCCTATTTGTCGCCTCGGTTAGTTCACCATCGATATCCTTAGGTGTCTCAAAATACACCGCTACGCTCCCCTTCATACCATTTTTTGTTTCTTTCTTTCTACTGTAAAGTTTTCAATAAATTCTATTAAATGTTTCTAAATCAATCCTACTATTTACATACCAGCGGTTGTTATCCGTACCACTAGTCTCGGGCACTAAATGCGCCATGCCATGATCCGTTTGATACTAACGACTATCTCAGTTGTTCCATTTGTGCCTTTCGCCGTCCCCAAAGTAACGGTAACAAGTCCCGTGATATCGCTGAGCTTCCCTCAGTTCTCAACATATAGTCTATCTACTAATACCAGTCTATCTACTAAACCCGTTCTTGGGTCTCGAACTTTCATTATCGAAACCAAGCGGGCCGGATAACAGCCTTTTAGTGCTCCATAAATACTTCTATTACCCGAATCCACCCATACCCAATCATTCCTGCTCTGCCCTGTTGACCTCCAACGCTGGGTTCCGGTACACCGAAGCAGGTGCCAAGTGACCTCCTCTCGTCCTGAAAGTTCTCTACCGGGACACGTAAAAGCCGACATATCTCAACTGGAAACTGTTTAACCGAATCCACATCAAAATGTTGGCTCACAGACGACTTCCGTCGATAATAATCATTAAAAGGTCCGGAAAATTTCTCAAACTCTGGTAGAGCTGGGAAATGGTTTCCACGGTTGGTGTGAAACCCATTGGTTGTTTGGTTACTGAACCGACTTGCCGTTTGTGCTGTTTGTCGCGTACTTCGTCTCGAATCGGACGCGATAGATCCGCTTGGATATTCATTTCATGAATTTTGAAGCTGTCAAGTCTAGAATATGATCGTAGTATTTGTTGGCTTGCATCGTTTTTATTTGACCGCTGATAGCCCTCCTTGATCATTGTTTTGTGACTTGTTTCACCCGACTCGGTAGAATACATTTGAATGTTCCCAAAGCGCCGTATATGGTCCCCGAAGTGACTCAACAGATGTATCTTAACAAAGTTAAAGTCTACATCCTCATCATATATATCTGCAACTATTCCATCCAAATCGCGAGTTGCTCGTCCGCAATGCGACGTCTTTTGGCAAATGTAGCTCCCAAAAGGCGTGTTGATTAAGTACTTCACTATGCTCACCTCGAATTCTGGCTGTGACCTCTCTCACTTTCCTGGCAGTGGACTTATCCTTTCGGTACTCCTTAAAAACGACTTTGTGATCATGAAAGGCCTTAAGGAACTGTTCGAGGTATTGAATCGTCTCATCGGTATGGCTTGTATATTGTGACATGAGAGTAAAGTCGACAATCGACCGGACACAGGTTAGAGCTTTGGTGAATATGGGACGTTCTGGGCACTCGGACGACGTAGGGAGGCTGCAAAACATGGTAGTATCACTTTAACCAGATTCTTCATGTCTTTTCCGGTCCACTGAGAGATCCGACTGTACTCTTTGTTCGGCGCGGAATAGCCAGGATAAACATCTAAACTCTTCCAGATAGCATCGAATGCTTGTAGCCGTTTGTATTTCTTTAGAAATCTGATAACCCATTTCATAAGGTGTGTTTGAATATTCCCAGGTACACGACATGGAGAATATCTGGTTTGGGCAGGTCGGATTGCTGAACGTTCGGAAGCCCCCAAAAGACGCTAGGAAGCAATTTGAAACCACAATCTGTTAGTTGTTGCTTGGCCTGCTGGTCGTTTTCACAGTATTTGTTGAAGAGATGTTGGGATTTCCTATAATCTCGTCTAGCTGCAGAACGTCTCAAATGAGACCCTAGCTGTTCCGGTCGAACGTCACAGACAGCGCACTGATTTTGTTGAATACCGTGCAATGTTACATTTTCCAAGTGATCCGCAATCCACGCCGAGAGGCGTAAGAAAAACAATGGACCTTTCCATTGGCGCATTCAACCTCAAGTCCGGAGTTCCCTAGTGCAACAATTGGCGCAAAGATCGCTTCCATCAAATCACAAAGAATCTCATTGTTGACCTGCCTTTGCCGTGCATCTCTTGCTGCTATGGCCAGCATCTTTGGGGGGACGGGCAAAAGCGCCAAAAGAACGGTTGCATGTTTCGAGGGTTTGTTCCGTGTACTCGATAGGATATTTCCAATTGTCATATAGATTGGCCAGGCTTTCTTATCTCCCGAGAAATTGGTCAAACAAGTAATGTCTGAGGAACATATGATTGGTACGAGGTTGCTCCATCCGGTAATTCATCCTTTGCTGGCTGTTAATTTTGTGTCCTAGTAAACGGTATGGAAGCGCCGTGGAATGTCGTATTTGAACCTACCTGTGTCTCCTACCACCAATCAGCGGTATGCATCTCCGAATAAACTCTCTGAGGTGGTTCTTCGCTATTCCATTCCTTCACAGGGGCGTCAACTAAATCTTGAGCAAAACATCTTTGACCAAGTAAATATTTAGCACAATCAATAGGATTGCAGAAAAAGAATTTCTGTGTTACAGAAGCTTCGTCTGGTCCTTCCTCGTCCAAAATTTCCTACTTTCGGTTAGAATAGGACGTTGTAGGGTGCATTTACTTACAGCTTCGCTAAACGATACAAACCCCTCTTTCAGCTCTTCATTCCCATACCTGATTCCAACTGATCAACGGCATCAAGGAGCCGATAACCTGAGTTAATATTACTGCCCTCAGGCCCCAAGTCCTTCTTGAAATATCTATCCATGTGATCCTTTGGTACCTTTGCTTCAATAAACCACCGAGCAAGCTCAAAGTCCTTCTTGCTTCTGAATGGTGACCACATCTCATCTTCAGATCTTTCGGGCTGTACAACGTCCCGTAGTGACCTTCCCGCAGTGGGGTGCGTCGTCGGTATCGGTAGTCCAACCAATGGTGTGCTTTCCTCAGTGTCTGAATAATTAAGACTTTCCACGTCCGAATCGGCAGCGTTTACGTAGAGATCGAACTCATTTGCTTCAATATTCGTTTCAGCCGTACTAAATTCTTCCCCGAGTACATTGGAGGTTAGGTCAGAGTCGGCAGGCTGAAGGATTCCTGCATGCCGTTCTTCGTCGCAAATAGGCTGTACAAAGTCAAAATGCGCTGTTTCCATATGCTTCCGGTACCAGGTACTTGACGTGTATTTTCTTCTGCAGTACGGGCATTGAGACTCTTGTACCATTCTGCAAGAAATTAGATTTGATACACAGCACAAAAGAGACGCCAAAATCAAACTTACTTTTCGAGACTGATCTCACTGTGCTTGAACGCGTGTGGTAATTGAATAACTAGTTCTTGACCGGAACTGTGCTATAGATAGATGTTATTGTATGTAAAAAGGTGCAAATAGGACGAAATTCGTCGTCACACCGTCTGTTCAGTAAATTCGAGATATTTCAAGGGATAGAAAAAATATGAGAACTTGAAAAACTTTCAAGGTGTGTTGTGTGGCCTGTTTGTAATTCAAAGGCCAACTGTTCGGTCAGTCTCACCTTCCCCTGAGCAGGATTGTACTAGTACTCGTACTTGAATGACGTTCTGCGGCTCAAAACTCCCTTTTCACATTAGCTTTCAGACTAAATCCAGGTAGGGCGTTAGAGGTCCTGCAGGCATGAACATGAACGATGGCCCAGAGCCACGACAGACTCCTACAAATCTCGAGAAGACCTTACTTAACACTTATATCTACGATTACTTTTTAAAAAATGACAAGCAACGCAAATTATACCCTAAACCTCACGTGTGCTTTATTCGGCGTATTGCAGACTTTGAGGGGCCAAACCTAATGGCAAGCGCTCATCTACCATACCCTAATATTCCTTATCCGAACCCACATCAAGAAAGCAGGGGTAGTCACAAGCCTGCCTATTACATCGTTGTACCTTAAAGCACTCTTGAAAAGCTTGTTCATGTTTGTTCAACCCACCTTTTCAAGTGTACAAGCTTACCTTGTTACATGTTTACCTCACGGCAACTGTACATCTGTACTTTTTTGTACAGGCACAGAAGGACGTTCTACGTTCAAGTTGGGACGTTTAACAGTCTCTTTCAGACTGGTCTGAGTTGTTAGAACTCTTGATACTACGACAAACAGCTTGAATAGTACGCTCTTCCTTATATAAACCCCTCGCTACCCCGCGATTTTCCTTCTCCACTCCTTTATTACCTTCTAATCAATCTACAGCTTCTCATCGTCCTTCCTTGTCCTCCAAAAGTAGCTTTTCCCTTCACAACGATACGTTATATATAAACGAGACCTGTTTTCCGCGATCATACAGTCTCACTCACATTTTACAGCAACTATACCGGTAAGTCTCGTCCGCGGTTCCTAACGTCCGAAATGAGCCGTTCTCAGGCCTTTCGTGGGCTATACTGATTGATATCCATAGAATACCGGTAACTTACTGTTAATTGAAGCGAAGCTTTTCGATCGCTTCTACCTCCTAAAGTAAGTTTGTGCCACAATTCGTCTCTTTCCTTCCTTCCTCGGCCTCCTAGAGATACCAACTCGAGGCCTGGTCTTTCTCACTTCCTTCTGGGGTACGATGAAGTGCTGCGTAAGTTCTTGAATGAACTTGTGCATGGCTCGTACGAGCTCTTCTAAAGCCTTAATGTGAAACGATAGCTGACCACTATTCTCTAGATACACTAGCGGCTCCCCGTTTTCGCTTGCTATCCCCCCTATAGTTAGTCTTCTGTTTGTCTCATTTGCACCTTTCCCAAGATGGAATGATTACTGATCGCTATTTGCTAGATTTCTTTGGGATTTCCCGTCTTCTTCTGCACGCCAAGAACATCCTCGCCTAATTCAGGTTAGTCTTCTGCGCGTCCCATTTAGTCTTTTTTACAGAGAATCTAATTGGTTAATAGCATGCCTCCGATTCGTGGTCGTGGTCGTGTCACCACTGCCATCTTCCGGACTGAGCTTAACCTCACTGGTGAGGGACGAACCGTTGAACATAGGAGATACCGCGCCGTTCGCACATACATTCTCCAGAAGTGCAACGAGAGGAATATCACCTCTCGCACGCAGGCCGGTGACACTTTGTGGAACGAAGTTAGGACGGAGACCATCGCACACATTGCTCTCAGAGGCTTCCGAGCCAAATTCAACTCCCCCCGGAATGGCCAATATCGGGCCTTCCACGTTGCTCTGGATGCTCTCATCATGGACGTCCTGAAGAAGGCAGCAGAGTCTCGTAGGAATGCCAGACTTAATTCCGATGCCGAGGAAGAGGGGGGAGATGGGGGCGCTGCCGGTGCATCTGGATCCGGATCGAGAGAGGAAAGGGCCGTTGCTCGTCCCCAACCAACCGTTCACGAGGAGAAACCGGTACGAATAATATTCATTTCGACCACAGGTGCCGAGCCTGGGCAGGCTCGCCAGCTCCCATGGATAAACCATGGTAATAACGCTATGCCAAACAAGAGTTGGCTGGCGGTTCTCAGGCACTACACTTTAAAGGAGCTCGGCGAAGCTGCCTGTCGGTACGTAGAGGACGGCGAGCACCCCCGGCAGTTCACTGGAATTCTCCGCGACATTCAAGGCCTGAATGTCACTCCCGATAGTGCCGACCAGATCGAATTGATCGACGACGATCAGGTCAATGCCTGGCTTCGTCTCTCCCAGTGCTCCACCCTTACTGTCGCCTGCTTCCTCCACCGAGCAGCTGTTGCCCCTCCTGATGGTGGGGACCCTGTTCGTCCCAATACACCTCTTGTTGGGCACAGCTGGAACTATCTCTTCCCTGGCCAATTCGACGTCGCCGAGTTCTACACTGCGCCAGAATCTGACTCTGATGAGGAGTACGATGTGGAGCGCCATGCAAGGCGCAGAAGGGCTTTTCCTAGGTCCCACAACGGCTGGCAGAGGAGAATTCTGAGCAATGATCGTAGGGTTGTTAGGTTCCAGACCCACTCCCGGGAACTGATTTCGCGCGCTCGAGTGAGGCAGGGGCCGGCGTATATGAGCCGATATGCAGGACAAGATGTCCCAATGGTGGCTCTTCCCCCGGGGATACCACCTCCCGGGTGTGAGGTGTCAGTACATGACGCTATTGAGGAAGGCGCTGATGATAACGGTAGGGGTAATGGGGGTGATGGGGGTGATGGGGCTGATGGGGGCAATGGGGGCAATGGGGGCAATGCCTAGGGTTTGTTTGCGCCGGGCAGCGTCTTCTTTGGGCTTTTGGGTGGTTTTTTCTTTTGTTTCACTGGCTTTCTTAGGTTTTGCTTTCATTTCTATCCATGGGTTCGGCGCCAGGGGGGGGGTTGGGGCTTGTTTGTGCCGGGTAGTGTCTTCTTGGCTCTTTCGGGTGGGCTCTCTTTCATTTCACGGGTTTTTTCTTACTTTGTTTTGCTCTCGTTTCTATCCATTTGTTGGGTTTTCTGGGACTCATTTTGTGCCGGGCTGCGTCTTCTTTGAGCCTTTGGGTAATTGTTCTTTGGTTTTACGGGCTTTGCTACTTTGCTTCTGCTTTGCTTCTATCTATTAATCATTGTCTTAATCCTGTTTGCGCTGTCATCCGGCTTTCCTATATTTTACCCGGTAGTCTTAGATTTTAATGTTTTTAGTAGTCTTTTTATTTTTAGAATTAGTTGAGTTCAATAGAAAGCTTTTCTGGGACGCTAAACATCCCTTTTATCCTTTATCCTATCCTAGTATGTATAATCCAATCTTTAGAAATGATAAGTTATGTTCATCCCAGCCCCGCATATGAAATCCTGTCCCGGCAATCCCGAATAGACAGTCTCTATTCGGCTCAGAGCCATCCGTGCATGTAGCCTTTGTGTCACAAACGGTGACGAGTGAAGGAATTGGTTTCACACTATTCACGGTTATGAATAGTAGGTTTGTGTTTCCTCTCACATGACTCGCACTTGCGAGCCATAGTTATTATTGTTATATGTTTATGTTATGTGCGTGACCACACTTGGTGGTCACTTGATATGTATTTTGCACATGACTCATAGTTATGAGTCATGAGTCTCGCGCATGTGACCCCTTTGGGCACATGACTAGTTAGGAGCGCGATGATTGGTTTCATGTATTGCGCAGTTGACTCATAGAAGTCAGCTGATGGATTTCACACTATGACTCGCTTAGAGTCATAGGGGCGTGTGACTTAGAGGTATGAGTCACCAGGGTTAGGTATGTGAGGAGGCGCCGATATAAAAGGCGAGGCTTGGGACCTGTAGTTAGCTCCTCACGCAGTCATCTAAGTACTTTCCTATCTACTATCTTGAATGATACTTCTTTATATCCCTTCTTCATAAATCAACTTAGTAAGAGAACAGCGTTGTATCATGTTGGCAACGTAGGAATGGCCTAAGAATGTTCTCATGTACTATATGGATTGATCGTCACCTATTGCACTATACCTCGCGAACTTGGAACGTTACATTTGACTGCGTCTCCCTTTTCAATACCTGACGATCACCAAAGGGACATGGACAGGGAATACCCTCAGGACTACAAACCCTTTCAAGGGGAGTACCTGAGCGGGGGAGAGGACCCTACGGCGTGGGTCCTAGGAAAAGAGCCCTACATGGGGGGGCTATGAAGAAACTGGAATCCGGACGAACAACACGATCGGACATCAAAGGACAAGGACTGGAACCCTTTACTGGGACATCGAGTTAAAAAAACACAACAGGATAGATCTGGCGAATTATCTACCAAGGATATAGAAAGACGAACGACAAAAACAGCCAGACAAGACGACAGAAACCGACCCCAAAATCGGAAAAATTTTTTTCTGATATTCTACACCCTATAGGGGGAAGAGGGGGGCTCGGAGGGTCGCTCTGTGGGACCAGAGCTGGGGAGAAATGAGCTAGTAAGGGGGTCAGGAGAGCCTGAGGGAAGAAGGCACACCCCTTACAAGGTTCAAGGAGAACGATATCGACAAGCGAACGAAAGAGAAGCGAAGACGAAGGAAGTACGAATGAACCTATCAACAACAAGGTTCAATGAGAACGATATCGACAAGCGAACGAGAGAGAAGCGAAGACGAAGGAAGTACGAATGAACCTATCAATAGCAAGGTTCAATGAGAACGATATCGACAAGCGAACGAAAGAGAAGCGAAGACGAAGGAAGTACGAATGAACCTATCAACAACAAGGTTCAATGAGAACGATATCGACAAGCGAACGAGAGAGAAGCGAAGACGAAGGAAGTACGAATGAACCTATCAATAGCAAGGTTCAATGAGAACGATATCGACAAGCGCACGAGAGAGAAGCAAAGACGAATGAAGTACGAATGAACCTACCAACAGCAAGGTTCAACGAAAACGATATCGACAAGCGAATGAGAATGAAGCGAAGACGAACAAAGAACGATTTTACTCCTAGAGATCTACTTCCAAGTTAAAACGGAAAGATCTCACCCCTACTTGAGAAGTTAAAATTCAGGAAAAAATTTTTTCTGAAATAATAGCCTTGTGGGACCAAGGCTAGGGGGAGGGGAGCGAAAACAATACTCGCCTCGGAGGGGGGGAAGAAATGAGCTACTGAAATACTCACCTCGGAGGGGGGGAAGAAATGAGCTACTGAAATACTCACCTCGGAGGGGGGGAAGAAATGAGCTACTGAAATACTCACCTCGGAGGGGGGGAAGAAATGAGCTACTGAAATACTCACCTCGGAGGGGGGGAAGAAATGAGCTACTGAAATACTCACCTCGGAGGGGGGGAAGAAATGAGCTACTGAAATACTCACCTCGGAGGGGGGGAAGAAATGAGCTACTGAAATACTCACCTCGGAGGGGGGGAAGAAATGAGCTACTGAAATACTCGCCTCGGAGGGGGGGAAGAAATGAGCTACTTGTCTCGCAACAAAGGAAGCAACTGTAAAAGTACAGTTAGCTACATACAAGACGGAAAGGAACCACACACGATTGACTCGAATCAAACGATGGAAGTACCTATGAACCTCAGAAGTCATAGGGAAGTCGGTCACCTACCACGAAACAACAACAAGAAACCTATCTGCACAGGATAGCGGATGAACGACGGCCATGAACGATAGGAGTCAAGAGTACTCAGCTATCGAAACAACAACAAGAAACCTCTCTGCACAGGATAGCGGATGAACGACGGCCATGAACGATAGGAGTCAAGAGTACTCAGCTATCGAAACAACAACAAGAAACCTCTCTGCACAGGATAGCGGATGAACGATAAGAGTCAAGAGTACTCAGATATCGAAACAACAAACAAGAAAAGAAGAGGAAGGAAGAAAAGAAGCAACACGCCGTGGGAACACCCCACTGGATGGAAGTACCTATTGGACATTAGTAGCCATAGGGAATGCTGTCTCTGATCAACCGACCAAGGAGAAACCAAAGGGTTTATCTGCGATGGAAAGCGGATGCACGAAATGATCAGAAGACAACAAGCGACCGAAGGATTACGACACGGGATGCATGATAAGCATTAACCGATGCACGAAATGATCAGAAGACAACAAGCGACCGAAGGATTACGACACGGGATGCATGATAAGCATTAACTGATGCACGAAATGATCAGAAGGCAACAAGCGACCGAAGGATTACGACACGGGATGCATGATAAGCATTAACCGATGCACGAAATGATCAGAAGACAACAAGTGACCGAAAGATTACGACATGGAATGCATGATAAGCATTAGCCGATGCAAGAAAAGGATCAGAAGACAACAAGCGACCGAAAGATTACGACATGGAATGTATGATAAGCATTATCCGATGCAAGGAAAGGTCAGAAGACAAGAAATAACCAAACAATTACAACACGAGAGGCAGGAAAAGAAACAGCCTATGCAACCGAAGAATCATACGACAAGAAATGAATGAGAAAATCACACCACTCGACAAGAAAAGAGAAAACATACAATATACACAGGACGAGAAGAAAATGATTACAAGGAAGAAGAAAATAGCGGGAGGCCGAAATCGCATAAGAGGCAGCCAGTCGGCACGACAGAGGAAGAGAACCAGCAAGCTTCGACACACTGAACAGACTACCTTCTACCCTCATCGACAAAGCCTTTTATCTTTTTCCAAAACCTACCACTACCTACTACCACCACACGAACAAACATGAAGTACCCTACACAACAAAACGGAGAGGCAAGTAATGCCACCAGGAAGACCGAGACACCGCATGCCGCCATGAGTTGGACGGCCTGCTTCGATGACGGGTGCCTAGTGCACCTAAGCGACAAACAGGGGGCATACTTTCCCCAGCAAACGACCCGAAGACAGCCCCAGCGCAAGGGCAAGAAAGTGCGCTGGGGCCAGCCAGCAGAAGAACCTAAAGCCCACCACGAGGTGGAGCAGTTCGTGGTTGAACTACAAGAAGAGATGGTGAGGATGGCTGAAGAGATGAGCCGCCTCAAGGAGGAGAATCGAGCGATGAAAAGGAGGGTAATCATGGCAGAGGAAAATGCCCGCCGGGCATCGATCAGCGACCGACGCCGCGCATACGAGAAGCTCGAGCTTCAGACTCGAGTACGACGAGCGGCAGAAGAAGTGGCCAAGTTGGCCAGAGCAATCGAGGAGGATAAGGAGTTTGCCGATTTCATCGGCATTACAGTCGAGGGAAAAGAGTGGGAAGCAGAGAAGAATACCAACGGAGATGAGGCTACGAAGCCTGAGGAAGTGGTCGCCTCATGGGATTGAGGCCAAGGGAGTTAAGAGAAGGAAGGTTTTAGGATCGTGGGACCGATCCTAGTGGGGGAGGGAGCTAATGTCACAAACGGTGACGAGTGAAGGAATTGGTTTCACACTATTCACGGTTATGAATAGTAGGTTTGTGTTTCCTCTCACATGACTCGCACTTGCGAGCCATAGTTATTATTGTTATATGTTTATGTTATGCGCGTGACCACACTTGGTGGTCACTTGATATGTATTTTGCACATGACTCATAGTTATGAGTCATGAGTCTCGCGCATGTGACCCCTTTGGGCACATGACTAGTTAGGAGCGCGATGATTGGTTTCATGTATTGCGCAGTTGACTCATAGAAGTCAGCTGATGGATTTCACACTATGACTCGCTTAGAGTCATAGGGGCGTGTGACTTAGAGGTATGAGTCACCAGGGTTAGGTATGTGAGGAGGCGCCGATATAAAAGGCGAGGCTTGGGACCTGTAGTTAGCTCCTCACGCAGTCATCTAAGTACTTTCCTATCTACTATCTTTTTTTTTTCTTTTTTTTTTTTTATCTCCCGTTTATATTTGTTTGCTAAGCCGGCAGCTATCTAGGTACAAAGTCATCTCAGCTCATTGCTATGTAGACAAAAAACCTCCAACTACAGTCCATCCCCCATCCCCCTCGCTAAAACCATCTGACCCTGCCCGACCAACCTAAACTACTTTGAATAGAGGTAGAAAGCGAAAGCCCGGTACTACTGGTAAAAACTACGAGAGAAACAAAGGCCTGAAAGCATCGAACCAAAAACCTCCACAGACGTCAACCCCAAAGACAAGCCCCAAACGACAGTGAGAAACCTATGAACCAAACAAAGAAAACTTCACGCCCACCGAACTCCCAACCCCATAGACAAAAGGGCGGATGAACCAACCCACAACGATCATAACACGAGGGCCGTAGTGACCGGGGCATATAGCCCAGAAGCGAAGAGTCGAGGCGAGGACAGGAGGGAGATCCATCAAACTGAGCCTAGCGCGGCGGAGACGTGTGGCGTAGGAGCGAGACCCGGTGGTCACCGGAACCCGGACCAGAAGGAATGCATAACCCCTCCCCCTGAGGGGTGGAGTCAGAGGCGGAAGGCTGAAATCCCCTAGGAACAAGACAAAGTCAAGACCATCATAAGGGCACAGAGCCTGAAGAGGAGGGCAGTAGGGTGCCAGCCAAAGATCGTGGAGTAGCTGTAACCGAGCAACGGGACGAGACCGGGCGGCGAGGAAGGAGGGGTAGACCCAACACCGAGAAGTACGAGGCAAAGGACCACCAAGGGATCACAGTTTTTCGACAATGCGACCGTACCGACCGTAGCGCTCAGGAGATAGTGCAATACCAGAGAGCAGAGCCACCGGGGCCACTACTTCACCGATAACCCGAAGCTGCGCTATGCCTAAGACGAGGCGAAGGGGTTGCCGACCGTGCAAATGCTAAGCGAGGGCAGCGAAGCAAGTGCGGAGAAAGCGGGGGGAGAGCATGAAACCCCTAGACGAAGGCACCCAAATACCTAAGCCATCAGAAGGGAATCAGAGGGAGGAGCGAGGAGACCGGAGCATCACCCTCCTAGGCAGCGAGGCCATCAGAAGAGGGGAGAGGGGGGGACCAACCGACGATGATTTCCCATGGTGTTGAGATTTCAATCGCCGGAGGTGTAGAGGAGATGGTTCGTGTCCTATCTACTATCTTGAATGATACTTCTTTATATCCCTTCTTCATAAATCAACTTAGTAAGAGAACAGCGTTGTATCATGTTGGCAACGTAGGAATGGCCTAAGAATGTTCTCATGTACTATATGGATTGATCGTCACCTATTGCACTATACCTCGCGAACTTGGAACGTTACACTTTGAGACATTCGGAGGCCAAATGGCTGTAGGATAGTCCGAGCCCATGCCAATGATTCTCACGGACCTTGGGTCATAGCTAGGAGTCCGTGTAGTAACAATAACATAAACCTTGTTCGTCCGCAATACGACGCTGTTCGTCCCCAATACGACGCCGTGAGTTCGATTCCTGTCGGGACTTTTATCTCTACATCTAATTCCTTTTTCTCCTCTAGTTCTTTCATATAAACGCGCAATCATGAATGGAAATATGAGCAGAGGTCAGTCACGCCTCCTGGAGGCCAATGTGAGCTCTCCCAAGACTTAAATATCCCATTCTTGACCAGAGTAGTAGGACTAGCCCCCCGAGCCCAGGCATCATCGTGGAGACCTCCAGTAGCCTTCGCGGATATTTGAACGCCAGCACCGGAAACACAACGACGAGTTCATTTTGAGGAAGAAGAACCTACAGATGTTGACGATGATGACATTCCTCCTAGACGTCGCCAATGGGATGAACGACGTCCTGCTGAACCACTCCCGCAGCCACTTCCACGGAGGGTCAGGAGCCGGTTAAGATATGTAAGTAAATCTAATAATTTTTTCAATTGACATGCTTATAAGAAAGAGTACGGAGGACACCCCAACGCCGGTTCTAAATGGCCCTTCACAGGGGGTTCTAAATGGCCCTTCGCAGGGGCTTGCATCACAAGAGCAGGCAGCACAATTACATTCCGGCCATCTCAGAGACGATTCATCACAGTTCTCACACTATATTCCTGATACGCCTGAGGAGGAAGAAATTATGCCGTCCCATTCACGACGTAGTATAGCTGATCCAGACTTTCCAGAGTCTAATATGGGGACCCCTATCACACTATCGGCAAAAAGCAATCCATTGCAGCGTGAGGCGAGGATCATCTTTGAGAACGCTGCAAATATCGTCCGGTATCATACGTGGTTTGTTAATCCCTTTGTAAAGCCTGCTGAAAACGATACGCTTCTGGAAGGTTATAGGGTAAAGGCAGCTAGAAAGTTAGGTTGGGGAAATAGGGTAATGGAAAGGCGGGCAATGACTTTTGTAAGTTCTTTAATTGACGAAGAACGTCCTATTGGAGACTGATCACGGCTAATTAAATACATTTAGTTGAAATCGAGGCAGTCTAGCGCCAGGTCACATCTAGTTTCAGAGAGCAAGAATATGATTGAGGACCTGTATGACTTCTCGCAAAAACCACCAGCCGAAATAAAGGCGCGAGTTGCCTATTTGCTCGAAAATGATCGGTTTACATGCCACCCAAGTAAACAACAAGTTAGTAAACTCAGATCGTCCCCGGTGAGACGAGATAAGGCTTACCCAGACAGGACTGTGGTTGGCGCTTTTCTGCGCCAGAGATAGCAAAACTCTTGTTTCACAAGTGGTACCGGGATTCAAGAATGCGAGGGAGGACCGATAAATCATTTCTTAATCGTACTAACGACGTCCTGATATGCCTTACCACGGCATGTCTGTATCATTCTCTGAAGGCTTGGAGTTCCGGAGCATTTGTTCAACCTCCAGATTTTTCCGCTCTGACAGCACAAAGTTAGTATTGACTCGTTTAAAGGTTCAAATCCGCCGTTGTAAAGCCTATCGTACTCACTAGAAAATTTAGATGTCTATCTTCGACAGCGTGCTACCTGGCAAAGACTGACGCCAGGAGGGCGAGATAAACTTGTTGAAGATACAAAAAAACGTATTAAGAAAATGCTGTGGGAGGGCGGATTGATACCGGATCAGGAGTCTCGTGCCCCACTGGAGGACAGAGAAGCCGCAGGATATTTGGATTTGCAGATTTCAGGCGATGAGGAAAGCGAGGTGGAGGACGATCATTTAGATCCCAAAGCGGGTGAGGCAGTTGAGGGTCCCGAAGAGGAGTTGAATGGGGACGCGTAACGTCCTATTTGGGACAAATGTAGATTTAAATAAAATAAACAAATAAAAGAGCTTATTATTATTATTATTATTATTATTTTGAATATGCCACTTAGAGTTAGACTTCAACCCAGTTTGTGAAAAAGACATCAGGGGAAAGTCGCTTGGGCCGAAGGAAAGTCCCAAAGAGCCATGAAGAAGGCAGGAAGGCGAGAACAGTGAAGGAATAAGCCAGCGCAAGGCCACGCATCATTAAATAATGGACGGTCCTTGTCGCGAAAGCGACGAAATGTGTCCGCTTAGATATTGTATACACGAAGAAATTATTGGGGCTGGATTAGGTCATGGGGCAATGGCAAGGAGGAAGGGGAGAAATAAGCGAGAATTAGGAAAGCAGAAGAACTACGGGGAACAATGCATTGCGGACGTTTGGAGTGGCGAATAGTTTGTCAATAGGAAATTCAGAACAGGATGTTTGGATCAATAAGGGAACAATGCGTGGTGCGAGAGGTAATGCCGGATAAACTATAGGGGAAAGGTCAAAGCTGGAATGGACCAGACAACGGCGTGTTTGGGCTGTTGGGAAGCATGATTGAGTCGTGAGGCAGAAATCCTCAACGGAACAATTCCTGACGCGAGAGGTAATGCCGGATGAAATACAGGGGAAAGGGTCAAAGCTGGAATGGACCATACAACGGCGTGTTTGGGCTGTGGGGAAGCATGATTGAGTCGTGGGGCAGAAATCCATAACGGAACAATTCCTGGCGCGAGAGGTAATGCCGGATAAACTAAAGTAGAAGAGTCAAGCGCGGATGGACCATGCAACGGCTCAAAGAGGACGAAGTGCGTCCAGAAAACGTTGCATGACAACGAAATTACCGACGCTATAAAAAATGCCCCGTAACCCCGGATTTATTCCGGAGTTATGCGGCATGGACGAGAGATACAACAACTTGAGTTTTATAATTTGGCCCCCCATACCCCCTATCCCTCATGAGGTATGGGGGTCAAATGTGAACTTTTGCTGATGTAGCAGTGAAGTTGGACTGTCGATTAAAGAGGCAAAGAATAAGAAGGGAACAACTGCTAGCTTTGGTGGGATGGAACTCGATACTATGGCGATGGTGATACGCATACCCACTCGGAAATTGCACAAGGCCCGCCAGCTGGTAGAAGCAGCAATTCGCCAGCAATCCCTTTCCCTACGGGAGCTCAAAACCCTTACTGGATATCTCAATTTCGTTGCGATCGTTGTCCCGTTAGGACGGACATTCCTCCGATGCCTATACAATATGCAAATGTATTTCCACCCAGGTAGAAGCACCTGCCAAAGACGAGTATCAAGAGTCGCTACAAAGGACTTGAAGTGGTGGCTCAGTGCACTAGCTACCAAACCAGAGCGGTGCATAGCAAGTAATGAGCGCGAAATTGTGATGCTATAGTCAGATGCAGCGGGAAGGAAAGGTCTTGGGGCATTCTTTATCGACAAAAGACAAACAGTATGCAGACCACCAATCTCTGCTCATTACCAAGATACCATCACCCAGCCCTACCCAGAAGCGGCATTCTCTATCGCATTACCGAAGTATCTCATGCGCAAGAAGGAGCACATCAATATGAAAGAAATGCGGGCGGTCGAGCAGTTATTACTGTACTGGGGTAAGCAATGGCGGGGTACAAAAGTGATCATAAATATAGATAACCGCGCCGTTGTACATGCATTAGAGAATCGCCCAATCCGGGGTGCTTCCATGAATGTACTCCGGAGATGCCTTTTGTTAGCTACTAATCATTACTTGGAAATAGAGGCACGATGGATACCCACTAATGAAAATGCCCTGGCAGATGCGCTCTCCTGCTTTGCTTATGATAAGCTTGCTGACCTCACACCACAGCTACTATACCCCACCTCCAGCCTCCGAGATCTTGGGTTCTTGACGTCTAGCAAACAGGACTCTCACCAGTAGCGGCATACTAGCTCTGGCAGGGACTGGCACCTACTACCCGTTAAAATTAAAACACCCCCAGATCCCGATTTAGCCTTCTCTGCAGTCTCTCCAACTACTGTCATCTCAATAGCTCGTGCTTTCCAGCCAATACCACCTGGCTGATTGAGTGGTTATACTTACTAGCTGGAACCATCAAAGTAACAACTATGAAACTATACCTCTGTGGGATAAAGTCCTACCAGCTGGACTTGGAACTCGAATGCACAGCATTCCTGGACCCTCGCTTGGAGCGAACGCTCTAAGGAATCAGGCAAGATCATAACCAGCCCGATCGCAAACCCCGAAAACTATTAACATGCCCCAACCTCCTACAGATTCTCCGCCAACTCCATAGTACTGAGTACAATGAAATCATTATCTACGCAGCCTTCACTCTGGCCTTAGCAGGCTTTCTCAGAGTGGGGAAATTTACCTACCAGCAGACTGACCTAGAACTTAGCTCAGCCTTCGGCAACTGGTTTCTCACCAAATACAGCATCAATCTAACCACTAGCGGAATACACATGGAACTCACCTTACTGGCTTTGAAAACAGACCCATTTAGGCATGGGATTAAACTCATAATAGCTACTAGTAATGATGAGGCCTGCCCTGTTGCAGCAATGAACTGGCTTGCTCTGTCTGATACCCACCGGCCTCCCTCTGCCCCCCTCTTCTGTATAGGTAGGCGAGAGCAACTTGCTTTCACTAGAGAATACGTAGTACAACAGCTCCAAGGACCAGCAATCAGGAGTGGGCTTGGGCAAGAAGCTTGGAACTGACACAGCTTTAGGAGAGGAGCCGCAACTTAGGCGGCTGAAGTTGGCATTCCTGAAAGTCATATCCAGACTCTACGTAGATGGAAATCAGACGCATACAAAAGATATATCGAATACTTGACTGAGGAGTGCATCATCCTCTCACAGTATTTCCAGCGTGGTATGGTGACTTTTTAAATATACAACAACTACCCTGCTTTGACATGGGAACTGATGTTGGACACTGTGACGGCAGGCATCGCTAAGTGGTCGGGGACAGTGGCATCCCACCTGCCTTAGCTTGGGATCTATCGGTACCAACACTCCCAAGCCACAAGGGTAGCGACAACAACACCAACGCCTCCCACAGTGGAATAACAGCGACCCCATGGGGTGTAACTTACAGTCTGACATTTCCTTATTCATCATACAATACAGAGTCTCATTTGTCTTTCCTTTTATTCATTTCTCTTAGTTTAAATACATGTATTTCACTTTGGAAAATTGGATGGTAGATTCGGAGAAGCTATTGCCAATTGGGCAAAGTAGATGTGTTCGAGCCGCAGGGGGGAAGAGATGTCTTGGGGGTGGAAGAAAAACGGTATAGCCACCACCACGCGAAGCGAGGGGCCATAGCTTCATGACAGCTGCCTGGCCAACAGCCTGCACCATATAATGCCACGAACCCCACAACACAAGCTTTCTTCCTCATACAAGCTTCCACAAAATACAAGATCCTCAAACCTCCTTACAGATCGTGTTCTTTATTGCCCGCCCGCTACCCCACTCTTGGCAACCAGCGCCCTAATTGTGTGTCGGGATCTATCGGTGCCAACACTCCCAAGCCACAAGGGCAGCGACAACAACTCCAACGCCTCCCACAGTGGAACAACAGCGACCCATGGGGTGTAACTTACAGTCTGACATTTCCTTATTCATCCTGCAATACAGAGTCTCATTTGTCTTTCCTTTTGTTCATTTCTCTTAGTTTAAATACATGTATTTCACTTTGGAAAATTGGTGTATGTGGTATTATGGTTTTCTCCGTTCCTTGGTGGATGATCCGCTTATGGTACCGCTGGTATCTAGACTAGCAAAAAACATTGGGAATTTAGCGCCGTCCATGTTAGTGCTTGAGGCCGGGGTTGATGGGAATGTCTCGCTAGCTATGGTTGCTAATCCAGGAGATAATACGCCTGTTCACTTGTCCTTCCTCCTGGCCCATCTTGTCCACCCGCTCAAGTACCTCATTCTCCTTTCCCTCCCTCCCGCACCTGCCCATCCCCGGGCCTTAAATAACTCAATTTGAGCTACCCAGCAGCCAAAAATACACATATACCGTATCTGATCTATCCCGCCAAACTCTAATTAACCACGCTCCACAAAGCATATAGTTCCAGGTTAGGAAGAGGAGGCATGCGGAAGTACTCGTCAACCTATACATCAACCTCAGCGTGGGAGGGGGTCGTGGTAATGATGGATCATCATTACAGGCTTCATTTCATCCGGGGATTTTTTCTTCTGTTTTGTCGAAGTATTGAATGTCGGAGATTGGTTGCATTAACTTAAAGTGTGGTAAGAGGATTGTTTTCTCGGTGTGATATCCTTCCGTTTTCTTATCCATTGGCTCCGTGTTTATCTACCAGACTGAGGGTAGAAGAATTTAAAGAATGAATGATGAAAGGAAGTGGTATTTTTATTTTATTTTTATCTCATGTATTCATTGTTAAGGTACAAGAACTCGCATGCAGCGCTAGCTATGGCGTAAAGAAAACCTTAATGAAAGGAAGTGGTAGCATCGGTTTTTATAATACTTGCATGTTTCGGGTATTGTGTGCTGCTTTGGGGATCTTGGGGATAATGGTTGTTATCTTGTGTCGTCCTGGGCAGTTACACTTAACCTGGCTAGGAGGGAGTAATAATGTAGCTGGGGTTTAGCATTTTGTTTTGTGGGCCTGAAGGCTAGTGTTGCATAGAATAATATTATGAGGGATGGTCGATGTATTTTGGTGTTGGTTTTGGCATTGTTTGGTTTGTGCTAGTGGCTGGCCTTGAGGGTTAGGATAGGATATGGTTTGGAAATAATGCATGAATGATGCGGTGGTGTCGGCTGTGGTTGGGGCTCGTTTCGTTTGTGCACTATTTATTCCATTGTAGGCTCAGGCCTGATGATTACGTAGCTTTGACGATTTGGGACTATGTGTTATTGAGTGGGTCTGCCTAGGGCTAACACTGAATACGAGGAAGAGATTCGAGGGCCTTATTTGGATATTCTACCCTTCGAGGTCGCGGCCTATCCGAGGGAATCATAGATAGTGGCAGGTGTCCTATCCGCCGAGATGGAAATCGCTATCGCAAAGTAGATCTTTTCCAAGCAACGAGCTAAGTTAACCTACTAGGAATCTAAATGTGTATTTTCTATAGAAGCTCAGAGATCGGGGTTATATAATCTGTTGCAATCTTTAACCCCGGTCAATAAACGTCGGGGAAAAGGTATCGAAAGACAACTACGCTGCACACGTACGAGTAGATACAAACTCTATGATACTGGCATCCGGTTCTAGAGGGATAGTGTAAGGGTGTTAGTAAATGCATCTCTAATTTTTTTTTCGGAATTGAAATACTTGGAGGGGAGAATAGACATAATTGATGAAAGTACTATTTCGGCACCACAAGTGCATGCCCTGCCGTGCCATGCGGGATCGGCAAGGCGGGGCACAGAGGATTACAGATGCACATGGGTTTTCAGGCCTTCTGTAGACTCGGCGAGTCCGGTCAGGTGAGGCTTTTCTTCCCGACTTCGATTACGTTATCGAGTGCCGAGTGATAGGCTGGTGACCCAAATGGTGAATCGCGATTCGGCACAATACCTCCAAATAAGTAAAAAATAATAAAAAAAGGATGCTTTTCATGCCAACTTGAGCTAAGCGAACATCGGTAACATTTATCCTGTAGCACTATGATCCAAACAATTTTCTATCCCCCTTGCCGATTGGCGTAAAAAGCAAAAGACGGCGAAAAGAAAAAGGCCTGCGTTCCCCAGGCTCCAGCGAGAGCAGAAAAAGCACTAAGATTGGGATAGCCAAAACCGAGTGCGGAATGTATTTTTGCCCTCCATTGTAGCTCATAGCTCCGGTAACTCCAATTTTTAATATGATATGTTTAAGCAACGATCCTCCGGCTGTAGGGTCTTTCTCGCTCTGACGATACTATTAGTGTCCAAGCCTCATCTTGCTCAGATTCAGGCTCGGGAATCTTGGGTATTTCGAGATAGTAAGTCTCGACTATGGGACTAGGTGGCAGTGGTAGAGCGATATGCTCTTTATCTAGTTTGACCCAATCGAGATCCTCCTCCGGCAACTCGTGGTAGACGCTGTTCTGGCCGCATTCGCTACCTAAACTAGCCAGGCCGTCATCCTCAGGTCCCTGACAGAGTTAGCGGGAGTATCGCACATTTCGTGAAATGAAGGTTCGGGGTAATTTACCGGGCACTCCGTGGCTTTAAAGATGCTTGGGACCTCATGGATGTGTTTCCAGGACTCAGTACATCGATTTGGGCGTCCGGGGAGCCCTCGCCAGAAAGTTACGCTAGGGGTTCCATGCTCGTCGCGCTTACGCAGTTGTTCCCACCAGCGCTCCGCTTGGAGCGGAGAGTTCACTTCAATCTCTTCATGCCCTAGGCGGCATGTACTTTCCAGCCATGGACCAGGCCACCATGTCTGCCAATACTCCTCATCCCACATTCCATACATCTGTGCAACCCCCCTCATCATCCAAAACTTCTTCTCCTCTTCCTCATACCTCTCTAAATCGTCCAACAGTGCCTCGTCCAAACGCAACTCGTCCAACAGCGCCTCGTCCGACAGCCTCTTTTGAAACTCTTCTATTGTAAAAGGCATCATCGTGGCTTTCGAAAACCCAACCTCGTGTATGTCTACCTCGTAGTGAGGGTCCCTCCACTGACTCTCGCACACATTATAGAACTGCGCCATGTTGAACTTCCACTCCTCGATTTCGGATTTTTCGAAGTCTTCTAACATGCGCTCGATTCCAGGATCGGTTGGGCGTAAATTATAGTCTAGGTCGCGGTATTGAGTGGGTTCGTCGTTTAATCGGCTTGGGATGTAGTTTTCGTCCGACATGGTCCAGGTGGCTGCTTACCGTTGATGGCTTTGGGGAAACCTGTGTAAGCTTCTCTTAGGGTAATGGGGGGACAGAGTGAATTCCAGGCTTGGGAGAGTTTTGCTATTGAAGAAGTGTCTGATAAGTATGAAGAGGCTGAGCTTATTATTGGTAGTGTGAGATGTAAGTTTTTTGATGAGACGAGGCGTTGGACATGCTTAAGGGTCCATAGGAACAGTCTGCTTGTTGACCAGGAAGCTTAGCTGCTAGCTAGCTTAAGAGGGGAGACAGATGGAAATACCAGTTGGCCAACCGAAGCGCGGCGCCGGGGCGTATATCTTCTAAATAAGAGATGGTTGAAGCAGTGTTTTTTTATGGGGGATGGGAAATTAAGAGCTCAGTGCCGTCAAGGCAAGGTTGAAATAAAGCTTGACTCAGAAGGTACCGGTAGTTCACTAGTCCGGGTAATCGAAGGCGGGATGCGGGGAACGTGTCTCGCGGATACGCTTCAGGAAGGTGAGACAAAAACTTTGCTGTGAAAAATCGTTGGCTCCAGAGCCTCGACCTCCCCCCCCACCATACTCGACTTAAAAAGAGCCTAGTATGGTAATAAATTTGCCCCTCTTGCTCTGGCTTGAGTAAAGAATAGTTAGGCCCCCTATCGTATTTTTACCATTACTCGAGTACCGGTACCGTATTGACAGTGCGGGGTGTTGTTGTCCTTGTTTGCCTGTGTCACTTGAGGCGCGTACTGTACAATACTTGTATAATACTGTACCACGGCGCCCGAGCAACTCTAGTTTATCGCTGTAGTTAGCAACAGTAACCAACGGTGAAGCGAGAACACATGGAAGCGAGAACGCTCTTGAAATTTTTATAGGGTAGGAAGTATTTGCATGGGAATTTTTGTATGGGCATCTCGTTCTACAATGGGCTCACCTTTCTGTGGAGTACTGTAATACTAGTCAGGTGCCGGTATTTACCCTTGCGATTCGCTATCTCCGCTAGGTCGCCAATCTTGAGATTCAGAGACAAAAGTTCTTAGGAAGGGTTAGTGTTTTCCCGGCACGGTATACGGAGGTACAGCTCATAAGTATTGTATGTTACACAGGCAGAGGGTTTTGCATGAGGTGCGTGTGTAACATACAATACTTATGGGCTGTACCTCCGTAGCCGAAGCCATTTGACAGAGTTGGATCTCATTGACTAGCTTTTGCAACCCTATTAACGCGCCAAGCTAAACTTATCTTAGGCTAATGCTACGATTTATAGGGATATTCATGATAAGATAGAGATAGAGGGCCGCAAGAGTGAATGCGGTACCGGTACAAGTATATGATGTTATGATATCGTAGAAATTCTTGAAATCCACTATCGGGTTATCTGCGGGGGACAGCTCGTCAGCCCACGGCAGGTTTTGCTTACAGGTTGAATGAATCGCCAACACCGATTAATGAGATCCAACACATCCGGTGAACGGATCTTATACCGTGTCGTGAAAATGCTATTCCCAGAACCTTCTCCGAAGCCTTTGTTTCAAACTCCGGGGATTACAGGGCCGGCAGAGGTGGTGGATTCCGAGAGATCCTACGGTATCGATTGCGGGGAATAGCGGAAGGTCAGCGAAGTGCCCGGTAATTTAGCATAGTACAACTACTGTTCGTCTGCAGATCCAAACGTTCGGCAATCGGGATTGCAGGTTCTAAGGCCAGCCACAAAAAAACACGCAAGCATCATTTTTGACAGCGGTGGTTCATTTTGAAGGCTTAGGAGTATCCTGAGCTTCTATCAACGTATAATGCAAGTATCGATTTGCGGCTTGGAACATCAAGAGTAGCGTCGGATGTCAAAAACCACCCCTTGTTCCCTTTTTATTTGCTTAAAAAGTGGTGCCTTGGCATAACTTTGTATGTTTGTTCACTGTGCATAAAATGCCCCTCTCGCTGTTCCCAACCAATAGACACTTTGTCAAAAAAAAGGAGTCAATAGAATTAAAGAGAAGCTAATTTAACTAGCTCTGTCAGGGTGTTTTCCGGAAAACTTTATTCTTGCTAGGGCCAGTTAGTTATTGAATTTAGCCAGGTGTGGGCCGATTTCAGACGCAGGCCCGGCATCTCAGGTGCGCAGTACTTGTACTCGAATCATCGATTGCTTTTTCGTAGAGCTGACCGCTTACCCCGGTGTGATTGTTCACTATGTGAAACGCGTTACTTACTCGCCGGCAAATTTAGCTTTGAGATGCTTCAAAATTTGAGCTGTATTGTACTCGGGTGGCTCAACTTAAAGCATTTCTGTTAGAATTTGAGAAGGTGAACCGTCTTGAGCATGCCGAACTTTTTGTGTCACCTTGAAAGCTTTGGGGCTGGTCATATTATATCGCGAGAAGCTCACGTTCTAGGATCGGATGGGAAAATAAAGGGGAGAGGGTACTAGCAACTAAAGGAGAACACTCGAAGTTCAGAGTCGGGGCCCTTGACAATGTTTAGGGGGCAGGTAAAGACAGCCTTGGTCCGTATTCTCCGACAACCCAACAACCAAGAGGTTTTCCATCTTTCTTAATTCAGCACTTTGGGGGTCGTATAGTCGGCTTTGTATTGCCTCTCGTCCAAACGGGCCGATTATCCGACGATTTTCCTAAACTATACTCCCTTAGGGTTCACGATTTAATGTCGCAAAACCTATCGCATTACAACTTCATAACTCCAACAAATATGAACTAACATATATATACATCAAGCCCCGATTGTTGCCTGGAGGCACTGCTCTCTTTCCGAACCGTATAAGATCAAAAATAAAATCCACAAATCCTAAGTCTAAAGTTATATAAACATCACGAGGGGGTTAAAGGAACGGGGATAAATAAACTTTGCGCAAGGACTTTACATCATACCCTCAAACCACTCCTCCAAGCTAGCTCTGGAAAGCAGTGATATAAAAATCAACTAACCTACTTGTGCGCGAGCTGAGTAGCGGTGGAACAGGCGGACATTTTGTTGAAATTTCATAGTATTTCCTATTTATATTTCATGATCACTGTCGTATGATATATTTCTATACTTAGTTTAGGTTTCGGTACCACCTGTCACCGTTTACATTACTACAGCTAGAGCATGTATTGCGGCATTTGATTACCTATTCAGGGATAATATTCGAGATTTTCTTATGCATCTCTTATCTGGTATTCGGGGCTTAATGGAGGACTTCTTACATATTTATGCACCTTTCTCGGTCATAATATTTCCTAATAATTTCCTCACCACTTCAGAATTATGCATATTATTTGGTTTTTTACTTGGCAGGATTTCAGGGTTAAACATTGTTTGCACTTTTGTTTCCCTTATATTTCTTTCTTACTCTTGGTAGTATTCACGCTCCTGTATAAATATGGTTGCTATTGCCCACCTCACTTAGATAGAATAAGAACCAGAACTCCTACCAATCTGCCTTTTCGCTTTCTCACCAGGGAGCGACAACAAGCATTTGCCTGGCTATCTTCCTTGACTCTCATTACGATGGCTTCAAGTCTTAGACTGGATTACGATCCTTTCTATCTTCGGATTTAATCTTCTTGTCTGTTCCTCGTTAGCGACACGATTACTTCCTCCTTGGACGGTTGAACTTCTCCTAGGTCTCGAGACCTTACCTTTTTGTTTCTCCTGTCATCACTCTTCTGCTGCTTGATGAAGACATTTCGATGGAGTGTCCATTTGACCTCCAGCCTGGTCGCCTCCCTTCTGGTTTTAAGGGTAGGGTGAACTCTTGTGCCTCCTCTGGTTTCCGGACGGAGTTTACATTTTGGAAATTTACGACTCCTCTGCCATTTGACGAGGACCTTTCGGTGGGGTCTATTTTTTGGCCTCGATAACCTTTTGCCCTCCCTTCTTGTTTTGGGGTGTGGCGAACACTTGTGCCTCCTCTGGTTTCCGGACGGAGTTTACATTTTGGAAATTTACGACTCCTCTACCGTTTGACGGGGACTTTTCGGAGGGGTCTACGTTTGACCCCGAAACTTCTTACCCCGCCTTCTTGTTTTTGAAGGGTGGCGGTCCTTTTGCCTCCTCCGGATTCCGGTTGAAGTTTGATTAGGTGGTGTGGTGGTTGTTGTAACATGTCATTTTTGACGTGTCAGTTTGTGGAGTGCTCGGTCCCCATTTTGGGTTGGGTGCGACTGACCCTTCCTGGTGTGTGGGAGGCTTTGGGTGGTATGTGTTTGGTGGATTTCTTTTGTTGGGTTGCGGGATGGGTTTTGTCCGTCGGCGGGCGGTTTTTTCCCAGTTTTGTTTTTGTTGGAGGTTTGTCGGTGGTGGGTTTCTTTTGTTCGGGGGTTCGGGCCACAGGAAGATGGTTTATTTTTGGTTGGGATTACCTGTAGTTTACTCATGACCTCGCTTTGTGGTGGTGCGTCACTGGGACTTGCCTGTCGCCCGGAGCCTAAGGTACGCCTGGATAGGCCTCTGCTGACTATGGCGTTGATGGGAATGATGCGGTCTTAGGTATGGTTATGCGGTTGGTACTGGACCAGAGGTACTAGGGATTAGGCAGGGTTCGTGTTCTGTTGGCTTACCGGATGGACTGTAATGCTGTGGTGGCTGTATGCCTGGTTTGGCGGTGTCTCCTGATATTAAATAAAATTGATAATACCAATCTGCTCTACTACTATCCATCCTCCTCGCTTAGCGTGTCCTGGCAGCACCCCTCGTACCTGCCTAGTATTATCCACATAAAATAGATCGTGCCTTAGTTCACATTTTGAACACATTTTTGGCGAGTTTCCGTGTTGGTCAGCACCATAACAAAGTTTGCACTTAGAGAGTGCTTTTCCCCTTTCCCCACAACTAGTTATATGCAGCGGATGTTAACTCAAGCTGTTTAATAGAAAGGGTTAGTGGTGTTAAGGTAGACGGAGATGTAAGATAAGTGCAGTGACAGATGCCAAAGCGGAAGTGTTGTATGAGCTTATACTTACAGAATATAGAAGTGATTCAAGTTTTATAACCGGACAAAGCATCTCTTTATTGAAGCGTACCAGTGGCTACCGGCTAAGGCCCCTCAGTTGTGGCGGTTCCTCCGCTTGTGGCGCTCTGCCAATTTCTCCGGTGATACCATTATGGCTGTATCGTGGGGTATTGGTGAGGGTACCCGAAAATTGGGTGTTGAGATGGTTATTGTAAATGAAGACAAAACTGGGTACTGGTATAGGGATCTCTGCAGTTGGGGTAGCCCGTAAGTCTTCAATGGAAGTAACAGCCATTGGTGTGGGATTTGGGCGGGTAATGCCCAAATATTTCTGTACAGGATTGTAAGATTAAGAGTGTGTGCATGGATATGTTTAGGGGGAGCGGGGGGGGTAGGATACTTTGACGAAGGGCAAAATTGAGAACGAGGATACCCAACGACGAAATTGTGAGCGTCGGAAGGGAGGTATTACCGCGGCAAGCAAAGTAAGGGCAGCTATGACAAGTGCCATTATTTCTGCAAAATGTAGGCTGCTGTTGCAGTTTTCTTGGTTTTCTGGGTTATCACGCTCATCAAACTATGACAACTGGATTAGAGGAGGAGGAAGATTTTGGATAGCCGGCATGACAGTGCAGTAGTGGAAACCTATAGATAATAGATAGGCAGGTTGATAGGTTCAAGGTTTCGAGGGAGTCTACTGGATTATAATCGGGACTTTGGGAATCTTGAACCTTGGAAAATAACAATAAAGCTGTTGTATGATAGAAGGAAGAAAGCCGAGGAAGCAAGGAAATATCGATATTATATATAAAACTGCCCGAACCACAACTTGGTATTGTATCCTCAAACTATTGAAGGATTTAGCAGGGAGAGGAGGAAACCTAAGCCACAACTTGGATCGGATAACCTTCAGGGGGGGGGAGCGATGGCTGTGAGAAACACTGTGCTACAAATTCTACGTATGTCTACAGCTTAACTTGAGATGTGGTGTTAGAATCCAACGGGTTACCTAGATCCCCGCAACAGAGGGCCCACTTAAAAAACTTTGAATCTTCCCTTCTATTGATCAAGAAAGTGGTGGCGGAGCTGGGGGGTTACAACCACTCCTGGATCTGGACTGCTTGTAACAGGCGAGTGCCCGGAAACGGGCATGCTGGGTTTTTGTGGGCACTCAGATACGCACAGATCTTTTGCGATATATTTTGTGAATCCCTGTTCTCGGGCACTTCCTGCCCGCTGCGAGCATCACAGTTTGACTGGTTCGAGATTGTGGATCCAACGAGTTTTTACTGGATTCGAGATAATGCTTGCCTAAGTCGTAGGCCAAAGCTATCTCAGGCACACCGGGGCCGGAGAAGCCGAGGCGCTGATTCGGAGTGCCCGAGGTATGGTGCCCAGTCCAAGATTTTAAGTATGTTATCCGGGAATCTCCCGTGGATATGAACGTTCGCTATCCAACAAGGCATTCGATACAAGACCTGCAGTGAGGCTGTGGAAGGACGGGAGCTAATTTCCATTTACCAGGATATGCAAGTTAGGTCACAGTTTCGTTTGCATGAGGGTGATATTAGGGTAAGGTTTCACTTGGACTGATCTTTCACGTTGACGACAGCTCGTTATGGGTGCTACCCATAATCTAGCAAAGGTCGGATTGAAGCTAAAGCGAAGCTAAGGCAACCGAGCCAACTGGAGGGCGCGAAGAAGGGGAATTCACCACAGTTTAAACATATAGGAGGCGGTGGTCGGGCAGGCTCAAGAAAATCCTCACTGGCGTCAATCTGACTTTTGCTAGATTATACGGTATTGGTTTATGTGTTGGGTTTGCTTCTTTTGTTTTGCCCCGCTTTGGGCTTCTAGCCGCCAGGGTATCGCTCCCGGTATCCTAGGAAGTGCTTGTGATGTACGGGCACTAGCACAGCATAGTCTTGACTAGAGGCACAGCGAAACCGGGGAGTGATGAATAGGGGGATGGTAGTATAACTTAACCAAATTCGAATGTCAAGTAGTTCTGTGCACATCCGGAGAGATTCCCATGCGAAAGGACAAAGTGGTAGTAAAACAAGCAAAATGTGCCTTCAAATTTGCCCCAAATACAGGTATAACACTATGTGTGGTAATCGTCGTTATAGTAGCTAAGGAAATCTGTGAACCACTCAAGTCAGATTTTATAATTATTCTTCTAGAACCCACCTACCTATGTGCACCCCTCCTCAGTGACCAGGCCCAAGGGGCGGTTGTGTGATAGCATCTTTATAGCTGTTGGCGTTTGCTGCACGAGTACAGCTGAGTATGTACTCGGGTATGGACGTGGGTGACCGTACAGGCAGGGATTAGAAAATGTATGTATCAGCGTCGATTTCCTAATCCCTGTCTGTCCGGTCACCCACGTCCATACCCGAGTAGAGGGAGAGGCGCCAGGGAATTGCGTTACCGCACCTAGACCCTGCTCCTACTCACCCTGGTAGTGACTGTCCAGTAAAAACTCGAATAATTGAACCCCACACCCGGATACTAGTACCGTACATCAGACGTCTAGGATTTCCTTTTTTAGATTAGGGAGAGAAAAGTACAGTGACGAAACTGTCCGAGACAAATAAAAACAAAAAATTTAATATGATCGACCTTAGCGAAGTATCATACAAAATAAACGCGAATACTCAGCATGCAACCAAGTCCAGTCAAGTGCCAGGGGAGATGTTTTCGCACCACACAAGGGTAGTTAACCAGCAAAATAATCCCCACCCTGTACGAAAACATCTCCCCTAGTATGACATTTGTATATACCTCAGCTGAAAATCTGTAAAAGTATTTCCTGCTGTTACAACACACCTAAAACCACAGTCGAACCAAAATGAGCACCGCTGGAGTCACTAGATTTGGACTATTTTCACAACCTGGGAAGGAGCGTGCCCCAGAGGATGAAGGTTGCCGTTGATGTTGAAGGAGGGTATGCAAGACTTGGTGTGTATTTTCGGTATCAGTGCTCAGAATAGTGCTAAATAAGTACTAAGTTACTCAGTATGTTCATGATGGGAAGTAGATTGTCTGCCTAAATTTGCTCCCGACCATAGTGAAAGTACGAGCACTTCACCTGATTTTATTTATCTTGGTGTATTGCCTATCGTTACCTTTCTTGTGCCAATTGTGTTATTAGTGCAACACTAAAACGTGAGTGAAACTCGGGAACGAACAAAGGGATTAGCTCAACACAAGATATCAGATCCATGCAAGATTCAATTTATATGTGAATTGACGAATTTCAAACCACAACTAAACATTTTCTGATGCTTTAAATATCCTTCTGGCTTTCTCACACACACTGATTTAAGTCTTTATAAACAAGGCTTCGATTTTCTTTCCTCTCTTTAAAACTTTTATTTTCATGTGGTGGGACTTTGGGTTATATTTTGCGGGAAACTCGCGTTGAGCTGAGATCTTATGATGAGATCTTGGGTTGAGCTGATAGGCACTCTCTGGAGAGGAAACCGTTTTCTCGCTAAGAGGTCAGAATAAGGGGTGAGTCAGGATTTCTCACAAAATAACCCTTCCCGGTTAGCGTAAATGTATGTAAAAATCCTACCCCTTAATGAAGCTAGTGTACGAGTACTTTGCCAAACCGTCTTTCAACCTCTTAGCGTGAAAACGAGTTTCGCCAGGTTATGCGGTATTCTACAGGGACAGCCCGGGATTGTCTAGTAAAGAATACTGGTAGGTTTTCTCAATTTTGCGATGCCGGGCTCCGTTCGGTTTGGAAAGAGGCAGTTATTCCTAGAGCTTTGCGCAGAGGCGTTGGCTGTAACTGTTGTACTTAGCGTGATACCGGTAAACTCCCGTTTGAAAAGTCTTGACAGGCACATTGGTCCATTCACTGATTGCGGCTAGCGCAGCATGTTGGTGGCAGCCGAGCAACAGCCACAACTGCACGAAGGAGCGTACTGTATGTGATCGGCTAGGTACTGGAGTACTAGGGGTATTCAAAGTTAAAAATGTTGTAAATTCGAAGCTTACTTTCTTGTTTCATGTAAGCTTGGCGCACTCAGAGAAAGCTAGTTTACCATTACTTTACCTTACCGTACAATACTCCAGTTACCAGTAGGGGTATTCAAAGTTAAAAAGATAATTTTTCAGTAACAAGTAAATACGGGAAGTTGCATTAGGTTACGTTCTGGTGTTAGCCAATAGTATCCACATGTTTTGGGTAGCATCTTTGAATGCCCAAGGGTAATCAAAGGTAAAGTGTCGAGGTTAAAACAGATCTTACTAGCATCACAAAAACTCTGTGTTTGTTCAAAAAAAATTGAGAATTAGGGATTTTTGCTAGAGAGTGTGGATAATTATTATTAAAGTGTTCTATAATATTTTTAGAACTTGTTTTAATTTTCTTTAATTTATTTTATGCTTCATATATCATTTCTAAGTTCCAGTATGATTCAGTTCAACTGAATTCTGTAGTAGATATGGACCTCTGGACCTCCGTATCTACTAGAAAAAAAAGTATGGTATGGTAAAGTAAAGTAATAGTAAGTTAACTTGGGGTATTCAAAGTTGAAAAGCTTGAAAAAACTTAGCTTACTTTCCTGTTTCATGTAAGCTTGGTAAACCTAGAAGAGGTTAATTTACATTCACTTTAGCTTAGCATAGAATACAGTTGTTACGAAGTTAAAAAGGTCTGTAACAAGTAAATGTAAGAGAGGTAAGTGGTGTAGGCTAAGCGAAAACATGATCAGGAACCAACAATCGCAAAACCAATATGCCATGCATATCAGGAAAACCACGACTGTCCACACAATTGAAAGATCACTGGTTGGCTCAGGCTATAGTGGCAATGCTGGATGGAAAAGAGAATTGACAAGAGGAAATACAACTACTTATACAGGGGGGGATCCAGCTATCATGGAAGGGAAGAGAAGTGTATAGAAGAGTGAGAGGCAGAGAACCTAGTGCGCTGATAGCCCTTAACTGAATGATAAATGGAGAAGGGCTCAGAGGGATAAATGAAGACTTGGTACTTAGTAGAGGAAATCAGGTGTGAAGGGAGGGGGAAGATTTAGAAGAAGAGGTGATGGAAGTAATTGAGCTGTTGAGTTTGATAATACCGGTTGTCCAATATTTAGCACCACGCGATTCTATTCCCTGTACTCAGTACCTATTCTATAATCATGTATGTTAAGCAACTATTCAAGAGATGAGAAATATATATAAAGTTACAATAAATAGATTTACTCAATGACACACTCCATGCCCTCTATTTTCCTGACCATAAGTTTTACAATACCACGTCACTTAGAGGACGATCTTTTCAGCTGCTCAATTTTCCTGTTACTTAGACTTTGTGTCCCCAAGACTCCACCATGAATTCCCATGGCCCCCACTCTTCACTCTTCCAGACACACTAGAGTCCCCACTCCACCACTCCATTGACTTCTAAGGTCTCCCCTGAAGCTCGCTTCCTCTCTACCTTGCTGGCCCCTACGCATTCTCTCATCCACTTGTCCCCTAACCAGCTGCCATCTCCCTCACCTCAAGAATACAATGGACTTGCCTATGCTGAAGGCACTCTTCTCCCCCTTCTATGTGTGTCACTCCATGCGATCACCTCTCTTAGCTCCCAACTGGAGGAGCACCACATCAAAGTGCACAACCTACAGTCTCAGGTTACCAACTCCTCTCCGAATGAGCAACTCCGGGAAATCTGAAGTGTTCTTCACCACTTGTCATATAAAGTTGCTTCCACCTCAGCCCCGGCCCCCCCTACCGGTAACCGCCCAACACCTCCCATAGTTCTTCACCTCTAGTCCTGGCCCTTCTGGCTGTTACTATCCTCTTTCCTTTGGGCGATACTTGCAGCAGGTAACCTCTTTATCGATAATAATCTTACTATCTCGAATTTGTACGAACAACGACAGCTGAGTATACAGACTCCTCTCTCGTACAATATATCGCTAAGCTCGTGAGAGACACTATGTCCTCGGCCCGGTAAAGTATAACGTAAAGATAAAGTATATTGGTAAGGAAATAACTTAGATGATTGCGTGAAGAACTCTCAACTAAGAGGCCTTTTTTTTTTTTTTTTTCTTTTTTTTTCATATCATGCGTTCATTGTTTTAAGGTACAAAAAGCTTCATGTAGCGGTAGCTATGGAAAAAACAAAACCTATAAAGCACAAAACATAAAAACAAAAGAAACCATTTCCCACGCTTTGATCGTACTAAGTCGTGAAGCCATAAACCGTCGGCCTCGTCTGTCAAAAACATAAAAATATAGGGAAAATCCAACATGCCTCGCAATTCGTAAGTTTTACAAAGGAAATTTTACAAACGCAACATGCGGGTCGTAGGGTGGGGGGCGATGGGGAAGGTGTTACGCTGTGCGGGGGGTGTTGGGAGCGGCTATTCTTCAAGGGGGGGGTCACCAGGGGGGTACCCGGTGCGGGTGTCTAGGATGTAGCTCCGGAGGGCTGAGAGGGAGGGAGGGTGGTTCCAGATTGGGCTCTCGGGCGAGAGGCTTTCGACCGCACTTAGGTGGCAGTGTCTGGCTTCAGCTCTGGCAGGGCAGCGTAGGATGGCGTGTTCGAAGGTTTCTGGGGCTTCTTGACACCGGGGGCAGGTGGGCGGGCGGTCTGGGTCGTCGCGCCAGGTAGGGTGGGCCAGCAGGTAGCTTTTGCCAGCACGCATTTGGTGTATGCGGCTGGCGGTGAATTTGTCGAGTCCCATGAAGGGATGGGGGGTCGTAGAGGCGGAATACGCGTAGTAGGGGGGTGCCGGGAGTGATTCTTCCCAGTCTTGGAGTAAGAGTTTCTGCGACCTCTCTTTGAGGGTGGCGTAGGTCCGTGCCATGAGGGTCGGGGGTGGGATGTCTTCTGTCTGGGGGAGGGTGGCTCCCCCGATTTGGGGGAAACGAGGGAAGCCGTGAC
Source organism: Tuber borchii (assembly GCA_003070745.1). Classification (NCBI taxonomy): domain Eukaryota; kingdom Fungi; phylum Ascomycota; class Pezizomycetes; order Pezizales; family Tuberaceae; genus Tuber; species Tuber borchii. The sequence goes on along the minus strand of NESQ01000180.1, from coordinate 4,832 downwards.
CGAGAGGAAAGGCCAAGTGTGCGAGTTCGTCGATGGGGAGGTGTCTCCTCATGGGGGGGGAGGGACTGGGGTCTTCCAGCTGAGGGGGAGGTATACGGATGAGAGGCCGATAGTCATTGGCCGGCAGGTATCGGGGGCCCTAAAACTAGATAGGGAGGGAAATGTGAGCGGAGGGCGGGCCGCCGCGGGGTTGAGCGTAGGGGGTGAGCAGCAGAGCCTGAGAGCCGCGGTGCGTCTCTTATGCCTGCAGTAGGGACCTATGGGGGGGAGGCAGGCCTCCCTGGACAGTATCGGGATGGGGGTGGCGAAGAAGCAGTTGGTGGTCCATCTTTGGACCCTGTGCCAGAAGGAGCTCATGCGGGTGGTGGAGCGGGCGTTTGGGACGAAGAGGTCCGCACCGTATGTGAGGATTGGGAGGACGAGTCCCATGGCGAGCCTGTGTGCGAGGAAGGGGCGGACACCCGCTCCCGGGGAGGCGACTCTTTTAAGGAAGGAAAAAACAGCGTTGGCCAAAGCCAGGCGTCTCTCAAAGTGGTTGGTGGTGGTGAGGGCGGGGGTGAACCAGTAACCGAGCCACCTGACCTCCTCGGAGGGGCGGAAGATCTGATCATTGAGGGTGACGGGGTGGTTGGATTTGAGGGAACCTCTTTGGCTTGGGGTACGCCAATGGATGAGTTCTGTTTTTGGGATGGAAAAGGACACCCCCAACGCTGCGGCGCGTCGGGATAGGGATGAGAAGAGACCTTGTAGCCGGCGCACATTGGACCGGTAGGAAGGGGAGGAGACTGTAGTGAAAAGTCGTCGACGTAGGAAAGCATAAGGCCTCCCTTAATATCGGCATGGAGGGGTGCCACGTATATGAGGAACAATAGGGGTGAAATTGGGGAGCCTTGGGGGGTTCCGACCGTGACCGGGGAGGGGGTCCTGGGGGAGCCTTGATAGACTAGTGTGCACTTCCGTTCAGACAGGAAGGAGGAGACCCAGTCGACCATGTATTTGGGGGTGTTTTTGTCCAAGAGACGCTTGCGGAGGGTGAGGGCGTCGACGTTATCGAAGCCGGCTTTGATATCGAGGAAGAGGGAGGATACCTTGCGGTGGGTACGTTGAAGGGTTTTGACTTCGTGGACTAGGGTGGTGCAGGCGTCGAAAGTGCCTAGGCCTGGCACGGATCCACATTGGTTGGGGTGAAGCAGGCCAGATGACGTGGCCAACGAAAAGAGCCGGGCGCCATGATCCTTTCCAGGATCTTGGAAACGGTTTTCAGTAAGACTATGATGCGGAAGGATGCTGGAGAGTCGTAGGAGGCTTTGCCTGGTTTGTCCAAGACGACACCATTGGCGATTTTCAGCGAGGGAGAGTGGTAACCATATGTCAGGAGGGGGTTTAGGAGCTCTAGAAGGATGTCAGGGTAATGTTTGTGGATGTGTTTCCAGACGGAGTATGGTATATCGTCTGGTCCTGGGGCGGAGGAGGGTGAGGATTGGCGAGAGCCGAGGAGATTTCATCTCGAGTGAGGGGGGGTGCGTCGGGCACGGGCGAGAGCCTCCCCCTGGACGGGGGTTCCGGCTGAGGTGGGAAAAAGTGGGCGAGGAGGGCGTTGTTGATGGAGGTGGGGTCGTTGGCGTCTGGGAGGGAGGGGAAACGTACTGCCTGCCTGGGGGTAACCAGTTTCTTGGCGGTACAGATGTTGTTGGGGGTGGTCTTAGCGAGGAAATCGGCCCAGTATGCTGATTTGGCTCGTTTGATGGCTTTGAAGTAGCCATTCCTGGAGAGTCTTGCCGTTTCCCTTGCTTGTGTATTTTGGAGTTTCTTTGCTTTTCTTGTAGCTTTGTTGTATTCCTTACGGAGGGCAGTGAGGAGGGGGGTCCACCATGGCTTAGATTTGGCGGAAGGTCGTGATGTGGGGGCTGCCACTCTAAGGATCGAGGTTAGGCAGGACAGGGAAGCTGAGAACCAGGAGTCAAACTGCTGGGGAGAGGGGTGTGGGGGGGGCGGGGGGACACGGAACGCCTTGAGGGTGGGTTCTAGGACAATCCAATCCAAGAGATCCCACTTGGCTTGGGGGGGAGGGGTATGCCGGAGAGGGGCTAAAAGGGCGATGGAGATGGGGACGTGGTCCGATCCTGTGGAGGGTATGGATGAGGTATTCCAATTGTGTACGAAGGGGGTCATGACGGGGTTGGCAAAGGCCAGGTCTATGACGCTAGGTCTGTGGGGGCCTGAAAGGGGGTACCGGGTTATTCCCCTGGTGTATTGATACAGGTAAAGTTGAGGTCATCGGCCTTGTCAAAGTAGGGGTCGGCGATGGAAGCCTCCTGAGAAGAGGGGAGGCGGAGGGGGTCGGTGCGGGGGCTGTGAATGTTGAAATCCCCCACTATGAGGTAGGGAATGTCGAGGGGGACGAAAATTTGGTCAGGTTTGACCGTGTGGGGTTGTGGGTATCTGGAGCGTGAATAAACATTCGCCAGGCGAAAGTAAGGAAATTTTGTGCCGAAGCAGCCTGAAGGGGTATAGATATCAATATGCATGCAGTCGCTCACATCCGGCGTGAACACTGGGAGTATGGAGTTGAATTTCAAAAATTCTGTGGAAACATAACAGGCCACCTTGGGGAGGGGCGAGGGGGGGGCGAATGACTTGTACCCATTAAAGGTAGGTAAGAAGCCTTTGGAGGACGGGGGGTCTTGCAAGAAGACCAGTTGCGGAGGATGGCGCATTGTAAATGACGAGAACAAGGAAAGAAACACATCCCAGCTTCCCAGGCTGTTGTGTTGAATGAGAGTGATATTAGGCGCGGGGGCCAGCCCCTTCGTGTTATTAGAGGTTTGGGTGTTAGTCATGGCGGGGACGACCCCGACGGTTTACTGGAGTTACAGGGGGCGTGGGGGGACCTGAGGGAGCAGGGCCCATCGCGCCTGTGGGCGGCACATGAACGGCAGTTACGGGGCGGGGGGTGGCAGGGCCAGGATCGGAGGTTGGGTGGGTCTGGGGAGTAGGGGGTGCTGACACGCCATCTTCTTCCACATCCATGGACTCTTCTCAACTAAGAGGCCGTAAGGGCTCTCTTTTATAACCGTTCTTCCCGCAACTCATGACTCATCCTTCGTATCACGCGCTCCTGTGACTCATAAGTGAGTCATAGTGTGAAATCCATCAGCTGACTCCTATGAGTCACTACGCCATAACAACTAACTAATCAAAACACAATAAACCTATCATGTGCGCAACTTGTATCACATGCGTGAAACCCATGACTTGTAACTACAAGTCATGTGCGAAAGTCATAATCATATGACCACAATCGTGAGTCATGGCAAAACAGCAAACCAATCATAACAAAGGAATGACACGCTATCGCGTAGTCATGTGAAATACTAAAACCTTATGACTCATAAGTATGAGTCATGTGAAAACCTCTCCTGCTAGTCACCGTTTGTGACATTAGCTCCCTCTCCCCCTAGCATCGGTCCCATGATGCTCAAAGCCCTTAATCCGTTACCCGACTTCCCAAACGTCTCGCTTCCCTTCGCATTCTCCGAATAACATCTTCAGAGTCTCTCCACCTCTTGCGCACAACTTCGAGAGTGAGGTTTCCAACCTCCAGGGCTCGTTGTTGTTCCGAAATTTTTGTTTGTTGATCCTCGATCAACAATCGTTGGTCCTTTAGTCGTTCTTGGAGGCAGTCTCGTTTACATAACAGTTTGTCGATCTGTCTCCGTAGACTTTCCGGGTCCGGAATCGTCGCCGTTTCCGATTTTTCGCCCCCCTCTTCTGCCAACCGTGTCCTCACGGTTTCCCTTGCTTTCCTTGTTTTTTCATCCCTTTTCGTAAGGGGTTCCTTTCTGCCTTCCGACCTTGAGTAGTAGCCGGCTTTGATTTTCTCATTCTTATGAGACCGGCAATCATTTCGGAAACATTGTTCCCAATGTATCCTTTTGTGTTCCTCGTTCGAGGTTCGTCCTTTCCTTTTTGGTTCTTGTGGGTACCACCTTTATCCTTGTTTCTCGCTAAGGTGCACAAAGCACCCATCGTCGTAGCATGCTGTCCACGATAGTCCATTGTGCTTTGCCGTTTCAATGGCCTTCACTTGCCTTTCGTCCAGTTCCTGTTCCGTTGGCATATTGTAGCCCGGGCTAGTAGGCGGAAATGGCCCTGGGCTGGACTCGTTGTCTCCCCATCCTTGGTCTGGCTTGAGTTCGACCTTGAGTTCTACCCAGTCCTGGCTTACCTGGGTATCGTTGGTGGAAGTGGAGGATTGCATGTTGTGCGTTGTTGAAGTTTTCCGAGAGGTACGAGACTTTGTCGTGTTCTGGTGAGTATCCTTTCCACTTAGCTCGATATTGAAGCTTTCCGTAGTGGAGTCGAGAGTCGATTATTTTGTCGAGTTCGTATTCTTGTTCGCCTTCGATTTCGATAGGTGGAGGAGGTTCTTGAATTTGGGAGGGAACTCGGTTGTCTTGGTAAGGTTCGAGGAGTGAGATGTGGAATGTGTTGTGTATTGCCATCGATGGCGGTAGGTCCAGCTTATAAGCGCTTGTTCCAATCTTTGCCAAGATTTTAAATGGTCCGATATTCTTGTAATCCAGTTTCTTTGATGGTCTCGTGGTCTTGATATTTCGTGGTAGTAACCACACTTTATCCCATGATTGTAAGTTCAGATGGGGTTTTCGGTGTCGATCGTAATATTCTTTTTGTCGTAATTGGGCTGCCACCATTTCATCTCGTAATGACTCATGTAGTTGAGTCATTTCTTCTGGTTTCCTTTGGTTTCCTTGGATGAGATGTCCTATCATCTCGTATTCGGGTTGATTCCGTAGTTCGCGAAAAATGGC